>PVIR01015288.1:26571-38697 GCA_004026965.1 Petromus typicus
AAAAAAAAAAAAAAAAAGAAATAAAATTTATTTTAAAGTATTAACGTTTTTCAGAATCACAAAGTTTAGTTATTAATTTGCTGCGGGTGTTTAATAGGAACAAAAAATCTGCCAACGTTATGATCAACTCATGGAGGCGTGGGAGAAAAAAGTCGACAGAATAGAAAATAATCCCCGGAGGAAAGCTAAAGAAAGCAAAACAAGGGAGTATTATGAAAAGCAGTTTCCAGAAATTCGAAAACAGAGAGAACAACAAGAAAGATTCCAGCGGTAAGTAGTTTAATAGTTAATATTTAGTACTTTAATAGTTAATATTTCAGTGGTAAGATGTTTAATAGTTGTGTTTTTTTTTTTAAATCCCCCTTTGGCTATTGCACAGTATTCTTCAATTTGATCAAAAAAAGTTCATAAAGAACTTTTATATTAAGTGTGGAATTTCATTACCAACCAGTGAAGATTATGTCTTTATAAATTTAATATTTATTACGTGTAATCATTGAGTTAAATCTAAATATGAGTAAATATTTTGAAATTAATTCTTCAGTTTTTGAAAAAAATAAATTCCTTGGAAATGCCTAGATTGAACTGTCCTTTAGTAACTAGCAGCATAATCAAAAGCACTAAATTGATTGTCAGTCATCTTTTTGTTTTGGTAGGTCCAGTAGTTTCTGATTAGTTTTTACTTTTAGAGAGCAAGTGTTTTGCAGATGTCTTAAAAGTTTTATTTTTCTTAATTGTTTCATAGAGAAGTCATATAAGTCTCTTTATGTACAGTTAAGATTTTGTGAGATATAATGTATGTATTTTCCCTTGTTTTGAAAATGTTTGATTTCTTTTTCTGTGCCTGCTATTCAGCTATCAAGAACATTGAGAGCAGACTTCTAATTATAATGGATGTGGCATCAGTAACTAGTTTTATATAACTAGTTCTACCATTTGACCTTGAACATATAACCTTTAGTTCTCAGTTTTGGCATTATTATGAATTTGATTAGGTTGACTCAAGTATATTACATAAAAGTATACAGTGGACCCTTGCCTTAAGAACTCAATTCAGCTGGGCTTGTTGGTGCATGCCTGTAATCCCTGCACTTGAGAGGCAGAGGCAGGAAGATTGCCATGAGTTTGAGGCCAGCCTGAGCTAGCCTGAGAAGCCCTGCCTCAAAAAAAAGAAAAGAAAAATACCTCAGTTCATTAGCAAGGGCTGATTGTAATTCAAGTTGGTCATTTGAATGCTCAGGCTCCTCTATACAGCTTTCAAAGTCCTTCTCCTGTATACAGGCAAATCTCAGTGTCCTTAGAGTGACATTGGCTCTAAATTTCTCAGTTAACTACATACAGGAAAGGATGTTGTAATGTTTTTTCTAGAACTCTTTAAGGGTTAACCGAGACCATCTGAAACCCAAGTGGCCAGTATTTCAGTTGTAACTCAAGACTTTGCAAGTTAAAACTAAATTTCCAATCATAACCCAAGTTATGTCAGGCCTGTCTTAACCCGAGGGTCTACTGGATAGTATTTTAGGTATTTTCTCTGACTTTCAGTTGGTTAAAAAATACTGTTCAAAAAAGTAATCTATAGTAATTTAATTGATGTAGCCTCTTTGTAAAAGACCTTTAAATATATTTATGATTTCTCCTTCATATTTAGAGTTGGTCAGAGGGGAGCTGGTCTTTCAGCCACTATTGCTAGGAGTGAGCATGAGATTTCTGAAATTATTGATGGTCTCTCTGAACAGGAGGTAAGAAAATAAATTAATTTAATTCAAGTTAATAAGTTATTATTTTTTAAAATTTTATTTTTGTTTTGTTTTGTTTTGGTTTTTTTTGGTTCTTGCTTTGTAGTTCAGGGTTCTTGCTTTGTAATCCCTGTTACCTCCAGAGTTCCCGAGCTCTGCTTGGAACTCACAGCAATCCTCCTGCCTCTGCCTCCCAGTTCTGGGATTACAGGCCTGAGCCACCATGCCAGGCACTGTGGTACATGGTACTGATTGCTGGTGGGTGTGAGTCTCCTCTCCCAGCATTGTTGTATGTGGTTACTGGGGATGAATGGAGTCCTTGCGATTGCAAGGCAGGTGCTGAGCCACTGAGCTAAATCCCCCAGCACAATTAATTATTCAAGCATTCGGTCATCCTAATGCAGGATTTACTTGTTTGTAAATGAGGGAATTTTAAGTGATGGGTTTTGGATTATTCCAAAGACTGTTGCCAAATCATTGAAGACTTTTAAACAAGGGAGTCAGGTGATGATACTGGTTTTCACAAAGGTGCCTTTGGCAGCAGTAAGAAGTAAAGAGATGAGAAAGCTGTTAAGATAAAAAGTAAGGATCTAGGGTCAACATAATGATACATGCCCATAGTTTCAGAACTCTTAAGAGTCTGAGGCAGGAGAATTGCAAACTCAAGTATATTCTGGACAACCTAGCGAGACTCTCTTAAAATAAAAAGTACAAGAAGATGGAACACAGTGCAGAGGCCCCGAGATCAAGCTACAATAACCCCTACCACCGCCCAAGTAGATCTGTACCAGAGCAACAATCGTAGGGTAGTGGAGGTGGATAAGAGGGGACTGATGGGTAGAATGGACAAGGTAGATGGAGTATATAGCAAGTGGAAGAAGAGGAATGGAAACAGACCTTCTCGTTTCCAGGTTCAAGCACGGAGATGCTAGTGCCAGTTTCTAAAGTTGTGAAGCAAATTTGCAGATGGGTGTATATTGTCTAAAGTTTGTTTTCCAGCAAAGTGAGCTGGGAGGGAGTTGAACTTGTTTTTCAGGCATTTCTTTGCCTGTGTCAAGAACATACATTGTAAAATTACGAAACGATGAATAATTAGAGACCAGGTTATACACTGAAGAATATAACATCTGGTCCCAGCAGTAGTATTTCCACCCATATGAAGAAGCTTCTTCAATTACTTTATGACAACAGAATTAGTCAGTATCTAGTTAGTTTCACTTTGCATTTATTTGTACTATATAATTTATGTTCATTGAGTGTCATCTTGATGAGTGTATTATACCTTTGGAGCTGTCGTTGAATTTCCTATTTCTGATACTTAGTAGTGTATTAATAAAGAGTATAAATAAAGTTTGGGTCCTAATGTTAGTCTTCGGTAAACAGATTCAAATCATATGTTAAGGCTGGTCCAAAAGCTATCTATTTATTGATGTAAGCTCATTTTCTTTTTATGGTGTGACTTTGCTTAAACTTCTCAAAATTCTGAGTCTTGTTTGTTTGTTGTGGTTATTCCCTTAAGTAACAACCAAAGGTGATTATTATAGATATATTTCAAAATAAACACTAAGTATAAATATGTAAATACTAACTTCTAAGGGTGGAAATATTTTGAAGACTTAAATATGTACTTAATACTTTATTTGCAAAACTAAAGTAACTTAATTCTAAAATGTTGAATTATTTGGAAATAATAAAGTAAAATTTCTTTATGAATACTGTTTAACACATTTAAAAGTAAAGGGTAAGCTGGACATCTAGGTCCACATCTGTGAAGAGGATCACAAGTTCAGGGCTAGACTGAGCAATTTAATGAGACCTTGTCTCATAATAAATAGAGCTGAGGGTGTAGCTCAGTGGTAGAGTGCTTACCTAGTATATTCAGAAGCTTGGGTTTAATCCCTGTTACCTCCAGAGCACTCCCAAACCAAAAAAACCCAACAGCCTTTAAAAGCAGTGTCACGAATCCCTGCACACTTGTATTTTTACTACTACTTGGTTTGGCCAATGTTTTTTTCTCTTTCTGTGGCTGTTCCTTTAGTTTGTGGGATTAATTACACGTTTGCTTTTGGAAAAGGTAAATTTTAGGAATAGAGATACTACTTATAATGGCTATGATAAGTACTTCATGTATATTACTATATTTGGACTCTGAGCTATTGGGAATGAAAAAAGAGGGCATAGATGTAGGTTAAATAATTTATCCAAGGTCCCATACCAATAAGTAATAGAACCAGGTATCCTGTCCAGGCAGCCTGAGGCTGGGATCCTGTGTTATTTCTCATGTCTCCTTTCAGTCAGGTACATCCTTCTCACAGGCATAAACAATCTCCCTGTTAGGTATCGGACTTTGTTCCAGGAATTGGGAATAAACACAGTAGTAAATTAAACCATCAATTTAACCAGTCTCAGGAAGTTAAATTCCTACCAAGGAAGATAAAGATTTCTAATCAGTTTGTACTTGTGTGTTGGTTGTATGGTATTTGTTTAGATTGCGTGTGCTTGTTTGTTTATGTCGTTTTTTTGAGACAGGGTCTCACTATGTAGTTCAGGTTAGCTTACTTACTGTCAGGCCCAGGCTGGTGATACTGCTCCTGTTCCAGTCTTCTGAATGCTGGGATTACACATGACCACCACTAGGCCTGGCTCCTAGCCAGTGTTTTAGAAACATACCCTATGTTTCCCTGGCAAGAAAGTAGCCCATTTGTAGTTTGTCATTTTACTGTAATTTAGGGTAGGTTTTTGATGTGGAACACTATTTTGCCACATTAGCCCTGGAAGAAGTAGAAAAAAAAAAAACCAAAAAACTGTATAAGCTATGAGTTTATGAGCTACCTTAGGTCTGAGATTGTTGTACCAATCAAAGTGGACTTTTTCAAGGTAGTTTTCCCTAACTTTTTCACTTTTGATATCTATCCTGCTTTCTCAAGGAGAAAACCCAGAGTGGTTTTTGGTCCATTGATATATATATATATATATATATATATATATATGTATATGTTTTCAGGAACAGTTTCTCTCATACAGTTCTATGCATTATTATTTAAGGCCCAGGTCTCCACCTTTCATACAGCTGCTTTACAAGTCATCTAGTAGTATTCTGCAGTACCACAGTTTTACTTCTGTATGGGCTGTGTGAGATACATTTCTTTTGGAGAACGTGTACATTGTTGTCTTGGAAAATTATATCTCAAAGTATGAATATGTGATGTTTATAATAGCAAGGCAAGTAGAGTTTTCATTTCTCTTGTCATAGTTTTCTCGGGGGCTTTAAAACATAACCATTCATACTGTATTGCTTTTAAAATTGCTTCTAAAATGTACGGCTGAAAGGACATCTATCTCTTGAAATTTGTAGGCATAATACTGGTAGTGACTAAATCTGTTAAATTTCTTTGCTTATTTTTCCACAAATCTTGATAAGGAACATCTGCAATCATTCCAAATTGTTTTATTAGTCGAGGTTATTTTAACCTCAAGCGTCTGATCCCAATACTAATGTTCAAAGTGACTGAGAGGAGAGTACCCCACAAAATGAGAGACTGTGGGGCTGAGTGGGATAGATCAGTGATAGAAAATGTGCCTAGCATACATAGGCCTTCAGTTTAATTCTTAGTACCATCACAAAAAAGAAAAAAAAAATAGACCTTGTAAGAATCTAACTTGTGGCAGGATTCACCTCTGTGTGGAATATTTTTAGGAGAAAACTTTGTTTAGGCACATATTAGTAATTTTTATATATTTAAAAAAATGAAAATTAAAAAGTATAAACATCCTAAGTTAAACTTTGGAAAAAATAAGTTATATATAGTCAGGTATGGGGTAGTATACCTGCAGTCTCAGAAACTCTGGAGGCTGAAGGAGGAGTTCAAGGCCACATTGAACTACAGAGCGACACCCTGTCTCCAAAAAAAAAAAAAAGTTAAGCCTACATACTGAATATTTTTGGTGAATTTTACATAATCTTTTCACTAAAAATTTAAGACTTTACAAAAAAAAAAAATTCTTTTCTGGGTGGGGGGTACTAGGCATCGAACTCAGGACCTTATGCTTGCCAGGCAGGCACAGCATTACTGAGCTAAATCCCCAACTGTTTTTAAATTTTTGAGACAGGAATTTGCTATGTCATTTAGGCTGATCTTGAACTCATTTTATAGCCCAGGCTGGCCTCAAACTCATGCCAATCTTTCTGCCTCAGCCTCCTGAGTGCTAGGGTTACAGGTGTGTGGCACCAAATCCATCACTGATTTAGGTAATTGAAGATCAATGATTTAAAGATTTTAATACTTGGTTGCTATTTTCTTGTTGTTGTTGTTCTCTAAAATGATATGACTTGTTTTCTGAAATGTTGTTGACACTAGTCTTAAATGATACTGTATGATAGTAAATGCTTATAAAGTCATTATGTTAATGAATTTGATGTTATTTTATATCCTTTTGTATCTTCTAGGTCTGAAATATCTTCTAAGTACCACATTCATTTAAGTACAGAACTTTTATCAAAGTATAGGTAGTAAGACAAATATGTTTCCTCTGCACCTGTCATTAATTTAGTGAATATTAAGTATTAGTATGAGTTATTACTATATTTTAGGTGCTATGAGATATTACTGTGCTAGGTACTATTTTTATCAAACTTTATTTTTAAATGTCCTTTAAGAGAGTTTTTCTATGTCCTTTTAAAATTTGTGGTTTAAATTATACTGTGAGTTAACTGCTTTTTTTTCCCTTCAGAATAATGAGAAACAAATGCGGCAGCTCTCTGTGATCCCACCTATGATGTTTGATGCAGAACAAAGACGGGTCAAGTTCATTAACATGAATGGGCTTATGGAGGACCCTATGAAGGTTTATAAAGATAGGCAGTTCATGAATGTTTGGACTGACCATGAGAAGGAGATCTTTAAGGACAAGTAATTTAACTTTTAAATTATTCTGTAGTAGCAGATGATATAAATTCATAAAAGTATGTGGCATTTACTTATAAATTGAACTGTCTCTTCAAAAACTTGGTCACATTTTGACATGGAACAGATATTATGAGAAGTAGAGAATATTGCTCTTCCTATAAGTATATGGACGGGAAAATACATGATCAGTAAGTACTGGGAAAAGAGAGTCATTTTAAGAGAATTTCCCAGATTTGGAAGCTGTCCAGATCATTTTGGTGAGTTTTGTTTTGTTTTGTTTTGTTTTTCAGACAGCACTGGGGATTAAATCCAGGTCCTTTGTCCTGAGTTATATCTCAAACTTTTTTTTTTGAGACAGGGTCTCACTTTTGTAGTTCAGGCCGGCCCTGAGCTTAGCCTTGAACTCACAGCATTTCCTCTGCCTCTGCCTCCCAAGTGCTGGGATTACAGGCGTAAGCCACCACACTTGGCACTGTGGTATGTGGTTCTGATTGCTGGTGGGTGTGAGTCTCCATGCCCAATACCGTTACTGGGGTTCGAACCCACCCAGGCCCTTGTGCTTGCAAGGCAGGCACCAGAACCGCTGAGCTAAATCCCTGGCCCCAGACTTTTTATTTTTCATTGTGAGACATGGTCTCAAATTGCCCAGTTCAGACTCAAACTTGTGACCCTCCTTCTTCAGCTTTCCCACTATGCTGGGATTACAGGTTTGCACCACCAAACCTGACTTCAGGAGCTTTTTTTAAAATACAGATTTCTCTGCTTTATCATAGACTAGTTTAACCATTGCCTAATAGATGGTTCTCAGGATTCTGCCCTTTAAAAGTCTCTAGTGATTCTGCAGTTGTCATTCATATTTATAGAGAAGAATCACTGGAAATTGGTCTACATAATATGTCTTGTTCTGAAGTTTTCTCAAGTTATTACAATGTTTGTGTATGTGTACATTTTTATTTTTGCTTTACTCAGGTTTATCCAACATCCTAAAAACTTTGGATTAATTGCATCATACTTAGAAAGAAAGGTAAGAAATGGTTTGCATTGAGAATATTTGTAGATTCATGATGTTAGTACTTTGGAATTTTTGTGGTCTTAATAAGCAGCAATTGTTAAGCAGAACCAAATTTTGCAAAAGGTTTGATATGGAAAAGATTGTAATGTAATTATTATGATTATATAAATTATATATGAAATGATAATTAAAATTATTAGAAATCCTTATCACTACTAATTTTCATGGTTGATAAATGACCTCATATTTTCCTAGAATTACTTAGCTTATAGTACTTTTTAAATGTAATTAAGTTTCTAATTAAAATGTCATAGTACTGGTTTCCTCAGCTTTTTTCACAGTGAATTGACTTTAGTAGCCTTTTTCTTTTACTTTTCAAGACCTTGTTTCACTGTGTATTTCATGTGAGGCTTCAGTTCTCTAGGTGTCCCCTGCTGGTCTGGAACTCCAGGTGGTCCGTCTGCCTAAGCCTCCTGAGAGTTGGGATTTCAGGCCTGTGCTGCCATACCTGGCTGGTGTTAATGGTTTTGAACAAAATATTTAAAAGGACATTTTGAATATTTACTTATAGGAGGCAAGAAACAGAATTTCCTTACAATTATTAGTGAAACATTTGAATGGTTCTGAACTGCCTGTGGAGTTATGTTTTTAGAGCTCACATGCCTTAAAATTCTAGCTGTCTACCTCCTTTTGTATATTTTGGGAATAACAGAAACTTACCTTAAAAGTATTTAAATTTTTAAAAATTTTATTGAATTATCAAAAATGAACTTTTTCCTTTACAGAGTGTTCCTGATTGTGTTTTATATTACTATTTAACCAAGAAAAATGAGAATTATAAAGCCCTAGTAAGAAGAAATTATGGAAAACGCAGAGGCAGAAATCAGGTGTGTTTCATTACTGTATGAATGATGTTTTAAGGTTAATAGAAATAGCAAGACAAAAATGTTACAACAGAAGCTTTGAATTTAATGTATATTTTTAAAGATTACTGTTTACTAGGATGTTATAAATATAATTATTGTAAAATCTTATTTTTGATATATTTCATTTGCTAGTGTGATAAAATTAATTAGAAAAATTTTCTATTTTCCTGTTAGCTGAATCTGTGTTTCAACATTAATAATAATCATGTTGTTAAAATATGAGACTCACTGCACCTTACCTAATATAAAATCTTGAACCTTTCCTTTTTTCTGAGCTGGGGACAGGTAGGGTAAGAGAGAGAAAGATAGTTTGGTAAACAGAGTAGATGATTGTTCACTGAAGTGCTTGGAACCTGATCTTGTTTCATATTAACTTCATTTGAGAAGTTTAAATAGTTTAACCCTTAAAAATTTTACCTTGGGCCGGGAATTTGGCTCAGTGGTTCCAGCGCCTGTCTTGCAAGTGCAAGGACCCGGGTTCGATTCCCCGGTAACCGCATACAATCCTGGGCATGGAGACTCACACCCAGCAGCAACCAGTACCACATAACACAGTGCCGGCCGTAGTGGCTCACGCCTGTAATCCCAGCACTCGGGAGGCAGAGGCAGGAGGATTGCTGTGATGTGAGTTTGAGGCTGAGCTCAGGGCCAGCCTGAACCACAAAAGCGAGACCCTGTCTCAAAAAACCTAAAAAAAAAGAAAAAAACAATTTTACCTAAAAGACCAGTTTTTCACAAGCATGTTTTCAAAATTGCAGTTCACTGGATTCAAACCTGTGTCCCCCAGAATAACTAGGAAGCAGTTACAGCATGTGTGTGTTACTAGTGGGGCTGCTGTAGTAATGCTTTATGCCTATTGCTCTCCTCATCCAGATCTAAGATACAATGAACATTCATGAGCTGTAATAGCTACTGACTGTTAGCATTCCACAGTTTCTTCTTGTTTTCTGCACAGTTAAGTTTTCAGTGCACTAGAGAAGCATCTTAGTATCTTTCTTCTCTTGCTAGGCTTGGTCAGCAGTCAGTGCTTTTTTTTACTTAGTTCTCTATTGAGAATTATAATCTTCTTAGGTTTTATGGATGTTTCCTACATAATACTACCATCTCTAAAGATGTGCTCACATATTCTTCGGAAAGAATATGTCTCGGTTGAAAAAAGGATAGTATTTCATGAGTCAGCCATTTGAAGTGCTGCTATAGAGGTTGAGTAAGCTGAAACTCTTAAATGTGCATTTTCAATGGATTGATGTGGGGGCTACAAATACCATTATGCTGAATTGAAAAAGACTATTAGGAGGTGAGGAAATGGCAATAATACAGGTATGGTCAGTATAAAAATTGTAAAAGGGAGTATTGAAGTGGCTTGGTAAGGCTAATAATGATCAGAAGGGAGAGGAAAGCACCTACTTGTACTCTGATAAGAATAGTATTGCAAAAACAGAGACACAGTTGATTGTAGAGCTCCATAAAGATATACTGACTGAAGAAGAGCAAACTGAATATTGGCAGTGAGATAGGAAATAGATGGGAGTATTGCCAGAGCTTTTCTTCCTGCTTCCCCCCAAAGAGCTCAAAATTCTCCGTGCTCCTTTAGCTAGAGATCCTGGGAATCTCTTGGACAGGATTCAGCTACACATTTTTAGTAGTTATTTATTACAAAATGATATTTATACCTTTCTATTATTACTAGTTTTAGGTACTATGTGTTAAATTAATTCTTCTGTTCTACATAAAGGACTAAGGTGATATTGTTATATGCTATCTTTTACAGATGTGGAGAAAGTCCCAATAAGTTTTGTGTGGGAGAGTCTCTTTCATTCTGAGATATTTATTTTCCATCTCTATGTTCTCTGGGATGTTTAATTCTCACATTACCACAGTTCCATATTAATATTTTCCTCTCACATTTTTGCCCTCTACATTTTGCTAGTACCCTCAGTACTGCCCCAGGATATATTTGCAGGACTATGATTTGCCTATATCCACCTAGATAGACCTTGATCTGAGCCTTAGGATGTTTGCCCCCAGGTAGGCTCAATTTTGGTTTGAACAGCTGTTTCCACAATTGAGTCCTGCACTCATTAGCTTTCAAACTGCCACCTTGAAAATTTTCTCTCTGGTTTTATATTTTTCTGGCTCTTTCAGTGGGGGAGTTAAATAATAGATTGAGATAGCTATCTCTGACAAAAGAATCTTCTCTCCATTTCTTAATTCCTTTTGTACTTTATTCCATTTATTTGTGTCAAAATGGGTGGGTAACTTTTCAGAAGGTGTTAGTTTAAGGGCTTTCTTAAGTATAACAGAATGTCATTAAAGAAAATCCAAATAACAAGTGAGAAAAGAAGCCATTGGCCTTTGGAATAGAAGAGCAATATCAGATTTCTCTGGCTGTTCTGTTGAGAATGTAAAGAGGCAAGGGAAGAAGTAGAAACCAATTAAGAAGTTACTATAATAGTGTGTGTGTGTGTGTGTGTGTGTGTGTGTGTGTGTGTGTGTGTGTGTGTGTGTGTTTACAAAGTACATAACATTTTTGTGGTTCTAAAGATGAGCTCAGGGCCCTGCACATGCTAAGCGAGTGTCTACCACTGTGCTACACCTTCAGCCATGGGATGTGTGTTTTTGAAGATGAAGACAACAGGCTTTCCTGGTATTTATTGTGAGGATGACAATAATTAAGGATAACATCCACTTTTGGCTTATGAATTTGCTGTGTACTGTGATAAGTTAGTTCCATGTTGTCTGGTGGAGGGAAGAAGTAAGGAGGATAGGCAAAACTTTTGAAATAACCAGAACAAAGGAATTGATTTTTGCCTAATCCAGTATATGTAGATACCTCCTATGATTAAATGATCTGCTAGGAAATGAATAAGGGTGCATCCTTGTCCTTGGTAGGATGATAGCACAGTGGAAATCAAGGAAGCTCTTACAAGAGAAACTATTTTGAACTGAATCTCAGAAAGTATGTAGGAGTTTACCAGGCAAGGAATAGCAGAGTGGGTGTTCCAGGCAAAAGCATGAAAGTGCTAAGCATGTCTAGGTGAGTTCAGAGTAGCAGAGAATAGTATGCGAAGGATGTGGTGGGAGGGGAAGTATTCATGGGTCAGTAGGCTTTGCTATATGGTGACCTGTAGGTCTGTTCTCATTAGGTTATATAGTTTTGATTTCTTGTTAGATCAAGATAGTACAAGTGCAAACTGAATTTCACCTTTTTCTTTTAAGGTGATAATTTTATTTGCTTTTTATTTGTCAACTTTTGGTGTGTTATACTGGGGATTGAACTTGGGGCCTTGTGTTTGCTAGGCAGGTGGTGGTGCCACTGAGCTACATCCTCAGCCCTAAAGCTGTAATTTTAGCAAGCATGACATCAAAGATAAGGTTCATAATTTGACTGACTATTCAATATTGTCATTGTTTTTCTGGGGCTTTGTCCATATTATACTTTTATATGATTGTAATTTCAGTATAGAAGTATTTTGAGTGTCTTGTTTCATTTCACTTTACTATCACTTTAATATTTTTCCATATTACTTAAGGGATAGTAATAA
>PVIR01015289.1:0-38565 GCA_004026965.1 Petromus typicus
CCAGGCTGTCCTTGAACTCACAGTAGACCTCTTGCCTCAGCCTCCTGAGTGCCAAAAATATAGGCATGCGCCACTGTACCTGGCAGAATAATGCTTTAAAATCTATAAATTAAAATATAAAAGATTACACAGGAAGCCAATTATATTGAAAAAACATTTATCAAAATGTATAAAACAAACATTCGGGGAGAGTAATTTATGTGCTTCTTTATTAATTCATGCAGCAGCAATTTAGCAGCACAGGTAATAACTTCTGCGAGGAAGTATTGAGTGTAAACAAGGTTGCAAGTTATCTGCAGTGACTGTAATGCATTATGAAAGTGACTGTGTTTTCAACAGACACCAAAGTCAGAGTCCTGCCACCGCGGTGGTGCCTTATGGTGCCTTGTTCCCTACCTTCATCCCCGAAGGAAATGCTACATCTCAGCTCTGTGCTGGGGAAAAGGATCGCAGTTTTCCTCAATCTTCAAATGCTCTAAGTTCTACCCACGGGTCTCCGCATAAGCGTCTCGCAGTGTGGTCATTTTTTTTTTTATTGAAATCTTTATTGGTACATTACATATATGCATCACGATTGCTCGCAGTGTGGTCTTAACCACTGTTCACCCACCGACAGTGGATGGTGAACTTAGGAAGCACTTGGTGAAGACAAAATCATGAGTTAGAAATCAAATCCACATAAAGGTCTCAGCTCTGGTGTGCTTCTGTTGCTATGCTCTGTCTTCTTTGTCAGCCATGATGCTGAGATATGAATAGCTTGGGACCTTGGGTGAGGGTTACCAGGTACAAGGCATTGACATCCACTTGTTCAAATCCTATCAAATCAGGAGGTGGGTACTGATCTTGTCTCATTTTATAGAGGAGGAAGCTGAGACCTTTCCAGAACAGCTTCCTTGAGCACACACAGAGGAAATGGGAGGGCCCTGAGACTCAAACCTAGGAATGCTGGACCCTACTGTGTATAGGGCTTCTCGGAAAGGATTGTCACGAGTGTGGAATGAGGTGGTGCACTTTCACCTGTGGCTGTAATCTGAGGGTGCAGGGGGTGAAGATGAGAGATCAGTAGGACCGACAGCCTTCTCTGTATGCCGGGGTCTGCGGTTCGAATGATTCACCCCTTCATTTGAACTGGCTGTTTTCCTTGTCTTCTAGGTCCCAGGCACCTCTATCCACATGGCTTGGGATCAAGGACTTCCCTGATTCCGCCTTGGAGAACCTTAGATCAGATGCCTGGGCTCTCCTCTGGCCTCTTAAATCAGATTTGAGGCAGTGCTGCTGGGGAGCAGTACTTTCCAAAACTCCCTGGTCACATGAGTCATGCAGTCAGAGTTCAGAGCTGATGTTTTGGGGGAAAGTCTGGTTCACACACATCTTAAAGTAGGAAGTCAGGATCAGAGTGGATGTGACGGTTGAAATCAGCCTTACGGATGGGCTGGATTTCACTAGGAGAGGAGGTAGTGGTGAGCATTTCAGGGATAACAAGGGACTCAGATATGCTGGTCATGCTGCATATGGAGAGAGAGAAGTTGCCTAGGGTAGAGGGAGCTGGCAAAGGGCAAACAAAAAATTCTAGAAGTTTTCCTATCTCAGCATTTTGGAAAGCTGAGGCAGGGATCATGAGTTAGAGCCTCAGCCTGGCCAACTTGGCCACTCAGGAAGGTCTTGTCTCTGGTATTAAAAAGGTCATGATATTAAACAGTGGTCCTGTATCATACTCTGCTGCAGTGTTCAGCCCCTTGGGGCCTGTGAATGGAGAGGAAGCTCACAAGGTGACCCTGGCTTCTCTCGTCCCTTCAGGACCTGAAGGACATTGTCATTGACTTGAAAGAGATGCGGGAGCAAGCCTTTCAGAGCCCCGGGGTGAACCGCAGCCTGTTTCTCGTTACACTGGAGCGGTGTTTCCAGGTGCTGAGCTCCCTGGAGTGTGTGGAGATCCTGGGCAGGGTGCTGAGGGGGTCCTCAGGCCACTTTCTCCAGCCGGACGTCACTGAGAGGCTGCCCCGGCACCTGCACCAGGACGCCTTTAAGAACCTGTGAGTGCCGCTTCCCACCCACTGGCCTCTGTGCCATCCCTCCGGCCACGGGCATGCTCCAGGGGTGACCTGGAAGAAAGCATGAAATGAGGTTGCACACTTTCACCCATGACTGTTATCTGAGACTCAGGCCGACAGACACCTTCCGAAAAGCTTGCCCTCGGCTCCCATGCCCTACTTTTGTAAGGCAACACCACTTCCGCTGAATGGTAGCCCGTGGTGTGTCTCAGTAACTGCTGCGGAGCAAAAAAGGAAGTGATCTTTGTGCTCACCCACTTGCTAGAGGAACAGCACATGTGTCAAAGTAGGAACGGGTGCCACCTTATGCTCCATGTCACCTTTTTATGCACTTATAATTTGTTTTATTGAATTTTTTTTTTTGCTGCAGAATTAGCCTGGTACAGTATAATACCGCATAAAATTCAGTACAGTATTGCATAAAAATCCACTGTTACAACTATGGGAAGAGGTTGAAAGTGAGTCATCAATGACTTGGGTACTGATGGTGACTTGGATCATATCAGCTGAAGAAATTGTGACAGTGAGAGGCAGCCAGATTTGACAGATAGAGAAGCAGAGAATGAACATGAAAACAGGAATGCAAATGAATAGTCCAATGATTAGTCAAAATGCTACGAAATGGCCGTGTGTACCTGCACGATCCAGAATCAGGACGAGGTAGGAAAATGTTACTAGGTTGTTGCCCGTGGTGAGACCTATGAAGCTGGATTCTAACACTGTGAGTGAATGTGGACAGTTGCTTGTGATGGATACAATGTTGCAAGATATTGTGAAATACACTAAAAATGAAATATAAGTAAAATATCCTGTATGCATCAATAGTAATACTCACATATATTTATCATGACACCTCACTATCTGGACTAAAAGCCTTCATGGCAAGACTTTATCATTCTAATTATCAGAATCCAAAGGACTTGTGTAGAGATAGATGTGGTGATGAGATTTTTAGAACAATGACATTCAAGAGGTTTAGTTTTCTTCAAAATTGCCTATGTTTTGACAAAAGAAAGACTCTTGGAAAAAGAAAAAACATCCAGTAATTTGGCTGCTATTCACTCAGTTTTTGAAAGCTTTGTTTTGAACTGTCAAGCAAATTTTACTCCATCTGAATACATGACAACGAAGTAACTGAACTGCACATTTGACAATTGGCTAATTAATTACTCATTGATTTTATATTTGCTAAAAGAACACCATTTGGCCAGCACAAGAACTATTAGCAAAAAAAAAGGCTGTTGCAATTTCCCAATAGAAGAAGGGGTAGAACAGTCTTTGGGGGTTCAGAAGAGCACAACATTGGCCTCCTATATGGTGAAGAAAAACAAAGTAATAACTCTGTCAGTGTTACACCATGATGCTAAGATTGAAGTGAAGGGCTGGGGATGTAGCTCAGTGGTGCTGCTGCCAGCCTGGCTAGTGCAAGGTCTTGAATTCAATCCTCGATACCACACAAGAAAAAAAAAAAAAGATTGATGTGAAGCTGGGTATGGTGGTACTGCCTATAATCCCAGTACTTGGGAGGCTGAAGCAGGAGGATCCTGTGAGTTCAAAGCCAGTCTGTGTTACCTAATGAGTCCAAGGATAGCCTGAGCTATGTAGTGAGACTTTGTCTCAAAGAAAGAAACAACAACAAAAAAAGATTAATAGTATATCTTCAACATAAATGAAGCCAGAAATGGTCACACTTTACGACAAAATGCAGGGCAGAGTAAATGTTGTTGGTGAGTTATGGAGCAACTACAGTGTCACTTGAAATACAAAGTATTGGTCAATGGTTGTGTTTTACTCGATCCTATACATGTCAAGTTCAAATAGTATCAGAGTTTACAAAGAAAAGAACAAGTGAAAACTATCACAGAGAGATTTTCTTGGAGAATTGGGACCAGAGTTGATAAAAATCAATTCTAATAGGGGAAGAAACAATGTGTCTCTGCCTAAAAAACTCCACAAAAGAGTTCTGGACCGGGCCTATGAACAGACGGGTGAAACATCACAAGAACTTCCTAACAAAACAGCAAGACCAGCAAGGCGTCAAGTATAACTCACAAAAAAGACAGAAGGGCCAGGGAGTTAGTGGTTCCGGTGTCTGTCTCCCAAGTGCAAGCTCTCAAGTTCGATCTCCAGTACCACATAGCATGATTCTGGGTGTGATGACTCACGCCTATAATCCCAGCACTTGGGAGGCAGAGGCAGGAGGATTGCTGTAGTTTGAGGCTTGCTTGGGCTACATAGTGAGCTCAGGGCCAGCCTGAACTGCAAAGTGAGACCCTATCTCAAAAAAAAAAAAAAAAAAAAAAAAGACAGGAAAACCAAACAAAACACACATGTTGTCACTGTAAGTGATACTTGTGCATGCAGCAATCTGTTTTCGCATGGGAAGAATTCCTTAGGTCTGATAAGTGAAGTAGAGATTATTTTTATTGTAGAGTTTTACTTGTATTTTCATTGTAGTTTATCTAGAGATTTATTTCTGTTGTTATTTTTTAGATTTTGTAAACAGTTGATGTTGAAAATGTTAACGTTTATTCTAAACACTCAATACATATTAACATTTAACATTTTATTTTCCTGTCAAGTACAGATTGTATAGTAAAACTCATAAAATTAAAATAATTCATTAATAGAAATACTCGTAAACAGTAAAGGTGGGTATTCTACACTCACTTGATTCTTGTTTTCAGGAAGCTCAGCCTGAGCACAGGCCCACATTCTATTGAGATGGGAGACACGGTGACAACGAAGTCTCTGAAGCTCTAGCCAGCCCGGCACCGTCCTCACAGTCTTTGCCCTACTTATGTAACACTCACACCATGATTTAGTTCATGTTTTTCTTTATAATGACTCATCTCTTTTACTTAAAAATATTTATCTTTGGGCTGGGGAGTTAGCTCAGTGGTTCGGGCACCTATCTTGCAAGCACAAGGACCCGGGTTCGATCCTGGTAACCACATACCATACTGGGTGTGGAGACTCACACCCAACAGCAACCAGTACCACATACCACAGTGCCGGGCGTGGTGGCTCACACCTGTGATCCTAGCACTCGGGAAGCAGAGGCAGGAGGATTGCTGTGATGAGAGTTTGAGGCTGAGCTCAGGGCCAGTCTGAACTACAAAGTGAGACCCTGTCTCAAAAACAAAAATTATTTTAAAACTAAATTTGCACTAAGTGAGAAGACTTACAACTGTAATCTCAGTACTCTAGGAGGATGAGGCTGCAGGGTTCCAACTTTCATTCTCAGCCTGGGTAATTTAACATCTTAGGGAGACCCTATTTTAAAATAAAAAATGAAGGGCTGGGGCTAGAGCTCAGTGTGAAGGCCCTGGGTCAATTTGCCAGTAGAACACAAATACATATACCCACACGCCCATGTGCCAATTCGATATCATCATAAATGAGAAAACAGTACCTATTGTTTTAGGTAAAAGTAATCATAAAAAGAAATATAATGGAAACTAAGTGTCACCAAAGCCTAGCTAGATATGATGCTCACCTGAGAATCTTAGTCAGTTTTGGTTCCTGTCATAAAAGTCCCATCAACCAAATGGCTTGACCACATCTGATTCTCATGGCTGGGGAGGCTGAGGTGTCCCTCCCAAGGCGAGGGAGGACTGGTGTCATGTGAGGGCCGTGTTCTGTCCACAGAAGGCACCATCTTGCTTCCCTTGCGCGGAAGAAGGGGCAAAGGAGCCAGGACTAGTCCTTCTGGGGAGCAGGGCCATTGATCTCATGGGGTTGACCTAACCTGAGCTCAATCCAGGGCTCCCGAGCCCCGATTTTGTACCCTCCCCATGCTACAATGTCGTCCTTCTTCTTGTAAGGACGACGTCATTAACCACACCTCCATTTTTCATCCAAGGAAACTAAATAACAGAGCGACTCAGTAACTCATGTCAGGCGACACTAGTAGGAAGTAACAGGGCAAATGTTCTTGCAAATGGAGACACTCTCCCTTTCTTGATGTTAATCTTTGTTTTCTTAATTTTGAAGATTAATATCTTTCTCCTTTTACCTACTCTTGCTTGTAAAAAGATAAAAGGACAGATACATGTTCATGCTACGACATGCATGAACCTTGAAAATATGCCAAGCGAGAGTCGTGGCCTGTGCATGTAATCCTAGGGTGAGAGGCAGAGGCAGAGGCAGAAGGATGATTTGGAGGCCAGGCTGGTTACATACTTTGTGAGTTCAAGGCCAGCCAAGACTGGGAAGCGAGACCTTGACTCAAAGCAAAACAAAAACAAAACAAGAACCGAAAGCTGGAGGAAAGCAACCCCATTGTACCAAGTACGAGAAGCCAGACAGATGCCATGTTATGTCTGACCTTTCACAGGAAGTGTTCAGAACAGGGAAAGCCACAGAGACAGGGGTTTTCCAGGGGATGGGAAGCCTGAGAACCGAGGGTGTGAAAGACAAGGCTATGGCATTTCTTTTTGAAGTGCTTAAAATATTCTAAAATTGATAATTTTAATTGATTATCAATTTAATTGATAATTAGAATTGATAAATTCTAATTGATTTGGCTCAGTGACAATGCACTTGCCTTGCAAGCACAAGGTCCTGAGTTTGATCCCTGGGACCAGAAAAAAAATTGATATTAATTATACCTATACAACTTTGAGAAAATACTGAAAACTACTGAATCATGCATTGTAAATGGGTAAATTATAAGGCATGTAAATTATATCTCAATAAACTGTTTTGTTACAAAAACAGAAAAGAATGCAGAAGTGAGGCAGTGGAGACAGCTTGTGCAGCCCACTCTGCAAGGCGTTTACCTATGAAGGGGAAGAGGAGAGATGGAGAAAATAGCTGTGTCTCACAAAGGAGCAGGAGGGTCTCAGCGCGTGATGATTTTGATGGTTTTGGCCCATTTACCTCTCTGCCGTCCTCATGGAACATCCCTCACCTCTGGGTCTTAATGGACGCCCTTGTTTGCTTTCTTCAGAACTGCGGTTTTCAAAGATCTCTATGACCGGACCTCAGTTGCTGCCCAGAGAGCTTTGTACTGCTGGATGACGGGAATCTTGCAAGCTTCTTCCAATGTCACTGGTGAGTCGGTGCTGGGGGAGCCCACCCTCAAAACAGGAGCTTGACCCCGGAGCTAGGGTTGTGTTGCTACGTTTCTCTCCCATGTCCAGAAGGGACTTGCAGGGGTTTTCAGAGTGAAACCCTGTTTCACACGCTCACTCTTCGTACTCAAGTGTCTGAGTAAGGTGGGTCTGTAGCTTGCAGTTAACGAAGTGTCCTAGTTTTTTAGCAACATCTGAGATTTGGTAAAGACTTTTGGAGTAGGATTACAAGTACAAACATCTATATTAAAAATACATGTATTAAGCAGAGATAATAAACTTTACTTAGGAAATCTAGGCAATGAAACACAGACTTTTAACTCTGAGCTTTCTGGAAATAGGTAAAGAATCACTAATTTGAAAATATATATATAAAAGTTTATGCCCAGGCTCTGTGCCTCTGAGTCCATATCTATGGATTCGAACAACTGTGGATGGAAAATCCTTGAAAAATCCCACCTGTACTGAACAGGTACTGAGATTTTGGGGGTTACTATTCTCTAAATAATACAGTAGAACCATTATTTTGTAGCACTTTCATTGTGTTAGGTATTTTTTTTTTTTTTTAGGTTTTTTGAGACAGGGTTTCGCTTTGTGGTTCAGGCTGACCCTGAGCTCAGCCTCAAACTCACATCACAGCAATCCTCCTGCCTCTGCCTCCTGAGTGCTGGGATTACAGGCGTGAGCCACCACGCCCGGCACTGTGGTATGTGGTACTGGTTGCTGCTGGGCGTGAGTCTCCACGCCCAGTATGGTATGTGGTTACCGGGGAATCGAACCCAGGCCCTTGCGCTTGCAAGACAGGCGCCGGAACCACTGAGCTAACTCCCCGGCCCCCATTGTGTTAGGTATTATAAACCGTCTAGAAATGATTGAAGTATACAGGGAGGATGTGTACAGTTATGCGCTGCCCCATTTTATTTACGCACATGAGCAGAGACCCTGAGCCCTAGGGTATCTGCAGGAGTCTTGGAACCAAACCCCAGTGGATATTGAGGAAGTACTGTTTAGTGACACCCAAGTGAAAGTTGATATTAAGACACTGCACTTTATATTATATGTATTTTACCACAGTTGGGAGAGAAACGTGGAAAAGTGTGACTATGTAGATTGGCAATGCAATTTCTCAGACATCTTTAACTTGTTAAGGGTTTAATGGCAGTAACGTAAGCAGAAGGGTCACTACTCTAGAAGTGCTTGGCAAATGCTTAATGTAAAGGGCATTTGAAAGCTGAATAAATATTTACAGCCTGGGATGGTGCATTTTGAAAACAGCCACACATGGTTGGTCAGCAGGCAGAGCTGTACCCTCGTGTAACTTTTCAATGAAATTTGAAGTTAATAGAGTTTTCACGTGCAACCTTACATTCGTCTTCTTTTGATTTTCCTCCCAACTACTTGGGAAGTACATTTCCTGGAATTAAACTGTGGCCATTTGATCCTGGTTTTCAATCTGTATTTATGATAATTAACTTTGTACAATCTTAAAAGATAAGTAAATGAATCTGATGCTGGGAAAATACAAGGTAAGTAGAAGGAGGGGGAAAAGAGGAGAGGTCAAATGTGTTATATACATGTACCAATTCCCTACAGGTGAGTATAATCACTATGTACTGCAGGCAGGCACTAATACAAGAGAAATATTCTGAGAACCATTCTTGGTTTCCAGCATGTTTATAAACAGGATATAACCTCGGTTTGGCCCATGGGCTGTGAGCTTGGCCAGCACTGGATTAAGGAATCTCAACTAGGTGGCATCTGAATTAAGACAAGAAGAGACGGAATCAGTCATGTGGGGTTGCAGAGGAAGGACATTTTTGGTTGAGGGACTGAGGGATACAGAGGTCCGGGGATGGGAATCAGCTTAGTGGGGGAAGTTAGCTGGTAGGAGTCAAAGGAATGGTAATGAATCCTTTTTCCCGGAATTAAGCTTTGATATTTGTGTGTAAGGAACACTGAACAATATTGTAATCAGTGTCTTCAGTGCGCAGTTGAGTTCCCTCTGCCTCATGGCTGCCAGGAACCCGAATCTCATACCGAGGAACCCTGACAAAATCACTCAACCTCTACACTTCCCTCATCTTTATTGCCAGAATTTAATTAAGGACAGATTTCTCTTCTAGAATTCCTCTGTACTAACTTTCATTATTAAACTCAGGGAATTAAATTCATTTTATTTGAACCTTAAATTTTTTTCCTATCATGGTCTATGAAGGTAACTGGAAATACTTTGGTTATTAAAAGTGCCCCAAGCTTGGAGATCATGGGTCTGTAGAAGGACAGTTCATACCCAACAATTAACAATAATTAACAACTCAGCCTAGTGTTTGATGAGTTTTGTAGTTCCTCTTTCCAAATTCTCCACCACTCCTGGGCCCATCCTTTCCTTCATTCCCCACATCAGATGTCCAGAGAGCTTGTGATCTGCCCACCTCTGCTCCCCGGGCGGGCCGAGGCACCTGAGGTTCTTGTGAATCAGCCCATGAAAAGCCAACCTCGCCAGCTCATCTGGGAGCAGCCACGGCCCACAGCTTCTGGCAACTGTTGGACACGCCCCTTTCTCTTCTCTCCTCCCTTCCCTTCATCTCCCTTCCCTTCTCTCTCCTGTCCTTCTCTTCCTCTTCTTTTTTCTCTCCCACCCCAGGAGAGACTGAACCCTGAGCTTTCACACTGAGCTGTGTTCCCAGACATTTCATTTTTAATTTTGAGACAGGATTTGGCTAAGTTCCCATGTTGCTTCACTTGGGTTCCAAACTTGTCATCTTCCTGCCTCAGCCTCCCAGGAAGGAGGCTTCTCCTTTTTTCTTTGCCCCAGATACCATCCATATGATGTTGTTCATAAAACCGAGGATAATGGTAGTCATTTCCAGCTCACTGAAACTTGCAGTTGGATCTTAGACCTGGTTGTTCTTAAAGTCCCAGTGACACATCACTTATGGGGATTATCAGATCCCAGCAGAGGCTTTCAGGGAGAGTCCTCTGGCGTCTTGAGTGGGGAGAGATTACTTTGGGCCAAACAGGTAAGAGAAGGCCTTAAGGAATTGGAAAAGTTTGAGCTCTGTTTTGAAGACAGGACTTGGACCCAGGCTAAGGAAGGGCATTGGAGCAGGTCAGAAGGCCCCACATAAGCAGTATTTGCACGGCATTTGTGGAGCATGCGGAGAAGTGAGAGAGGCTTGGCTAGGTTCAAGTATAGCAACAGTGGCGATGAGTATGATCATCCACTAACACTTGTTACTCAGAGGTTTATAAAGGAGAGAGTAACAAAATAGCCAAATAAATTTCAAGTTGTCGGATTACTTAATACCCAGTTGAACTAAAAATAAATGACTATATTTTTTAGTTTTAACTATTAAAAAATAATCAGCATGTCTAACAAGCTCCAGATAGTGCTGATGCTGCTCGATCAGGGGCCACAGCACTGAGTGGCCGTGTCTCAGTTGCTCCTGTCCCTGACCACAGCCTGGGTGAGGCAGAGAGCACCACAGGTCAGTACTTCGTAGGTGGTTGTTGAAGGACTTCATGAATTTTACAAGATCTTCGCACCAGAGATGCTGATGATCATCACGTAGTGGTAGAAAGGCTCGTATTTACTTGTTTACTCCTTACTCATGAATTTGATTTTTTTTTTTTTTTTTGTAGATGACTCTATTTCGTGGGTCAGTGCCGAACACTTATGGATTTTGGGCAGATATATGGTTCACCTATCATTTGAAGAAATTATGAGAATTAGTTCTGCAGAAGTAAGTTGGAAAAATATTTTGTATGTTCCCATTGCTAATCTGCCCCGGGTAAGGTCAGTTCTAAAACTCCGGGTTCAGTCAGTGAATCAAACTTCCCCGGGAATTTTACGCCTTACTTAGCCCAATATACGTTTGTTTTCTAAAGAAAATTCTTGTTAAAAGGCCTGAAGCAGTCTGTACTGGAACTGTGTTCCAGCCTAGAGAGCTGAGAAAAGAAGATATATGGATAATTAAAAAGTTTGATGTGGACAAATATGATATCAAGGGAATGCTGATTGTGAACCAATAATCACTTGATGTTTTTATACTCAAGAAAGGCCAGGGATAATAGCTATGGAGTTTCCAGTTCCTGAAAGCATGAATTCAAAACAAAAGCAACTGATATTAACCCATTTATGTCGAAGATGGCAATTTTTTGAAGTTTTGCAATTTCACTGAATTTTGCAAATTCAAGAAACAAGAATTTGAAGAGAGAAAGTCTCGTTACATTCGACCGTCATGGGCATCCCTGAAGTGTAACTAGGCATGGAGGGGGAATAGCTACTTCTGTTGATAATGGCTTCTGTTAATAGCGACTTCAGCAGGAGTAACGATTGGATTTTGACTGTAGAGTTGACACGAATGCCTACATCCAAGGTTCGTTGACCCCCAGGCAACTGTCTCTCTCTTTCTGATGTTGACTCTGTAATATCAAAATCCTTTGGGGAGTGTGACTGTGTAACACAACCTCAAAAATGTCTTCACAGAGAGTTTGGGTTTTAATTCCACTTCTTTTTTCTTTCTTTTTTTTGATATATATGCCATGACTTTTTCTTGGTGAGTGAGAGAACGGTTTGTGTCAGTGACTGACTTGTTGTAAAACTGGCTGACCCAGTAAGATCTAGTCATGGAATCAGACAGAACTACATTTTTCTTGTTTATCTAGAACACTGAGTGCACTGTCAACATCTTTCAACCCTTATAACCTTCTGTCCTAGGATTAACACTTTCCCCCTTCCGTTGACTTTCCCCTTGTTGGTGATTTTTCAGGAAGTAGATATTCCATATGAGAAATCCGAGCTCCTGGAGGAACTCTATGGAAATTTACCATAATCTGAAAATGTAGAAAAGAGCAGGGAATCCACAGAGCATTAACAGTAAGAGAAGATTTTATATGGACAGAAAATATGATCCACAAGGGAGTGATGACTTTATGCGTTCTTTTAAACACAGAGTTATAGCACGTTACAATGTAGAGTGTAAAATCTGTTAGACATAGGAGGGAAAATGGGTGCCTGCCTTACAGCAGAAACAGCAGTCCATGAGGCACCCATGGGCACAGGCAAAAGGGGAGTGAAGATACAGAGAATCTGAAGGGCACATTTAAAACAACTGAACATATGTGCACTGAACTTTGTATTTTACAAAGAAGACACACATTTTTACCATCAACACAGGGTTATTTATAAACTTGCTCATCTTCTAAGAAAATTCTGATTCCTTAAAGCAGAAAATTTGTGGAGCATACTCACTGACCTCAGTATAAGTCTAACAATAGATATGCAAAGATTAGCTTACAAAGTTTAGCTTCTGGCATATTAAAAAATACTTTAAAAAATAGCAATGGTAAAGTTGGAGAGGAAGCCAAGGAAAGGTTACAGACTACTAAGAAATCAATGACAGACATCACTTGAGAACTTTGTCGTGTATCCATGGGTCTGGGAGAGGGTACGGCACAAATCACTAGGACGGGGCTGCCACGGGCCACCTCTGCCCAGCTTACCATCTTCCCTTGCAGATTGGGCTGTTCATCAGCTATGACAATACCACCAAGCTGTTGGATACAGTCTATGACATCACTCCTGAACTGGCCCGAGCATTTCTGGACAGGATTAGCTCCTCCAGCTTCGACATGAGGAACACCTCAACCATCCACAGGCAAGGAAGTGGGCACTGAGCTCTCTGGAGTGTCTTTCAAGATGCACTTCTGAGTTCAGGAAGGAAGGAGGGTGGCTGGTCCCTCTCTGTATAGTAATGGAGCAGGCTGGGTAGAGAGAATATTGCCTGAGCATTTGCCGTGGGTCGGGCAGTTAGTGTTATCCTCTCAAGTGCTGCTTTTAGCTCTGAGCATGGAAATGGGACCTTTTAAATAGCTAGACCTCGGCCTGTTCCAAGGTGAATGCGTTCTTTGCTTTAGGTTGTATCAAGCATTGGGAACAGCTCCTACATCTCCATTTTCGAGAACTCCTATGATCAGACTCTCAGCTGGGGAGCCTATGTATAAGATGGGCTGCAAAATTCAGTAATGTTGTTATGGTTTCCCCAGAACCATTCCCAGCGGGGCAGGGCCAGGAGCCAGTCACCAGAAGGGGCGGGGCCAGAGTCAGCTGTCACAAGGAACTGGCAGAAGGATGGGGGCGAGCGGCCATTTTCTTTCTGTCCTTTAGGGCTTCAGTGACACACGGGTCCCTCCAACATTACCTTATTGCCTTCAAAGCTATCAAATGCATCACTTTTAGAGTGTGTATTCATGAAACTATCTCATCATCTCCCCCATTCTTGATTTTCACTCACTAAAGATGGGTTCCACTTTTCTATGATTACAAAAAAAAAAAAAAAGACAGTTAAGAACGTGGGACCTAGAGCCAGACATCTTGGATTTAATTCTGATTGTGCACAATTTGTGTGATTCTGGCCATGGAACATCGCTTTTCTGTTTTCCCATCTACAAATTGGGAGACAAGAATCTTCCTTGTGTATTAAAATCTTTGCAAGGACTAAGCCTACCTGGAACATGATAAATATTCAATAAATACCATGTTTTCTAACATAAATTTAGTTTTTAGATTGACAAAAACTGTACACATTGATAGTGTACATGATGTTTTGAAATATATTGTGGAGTGGTTAAATCAAGCTAATGAACATATCCATTATATCATATACTTATCAATCCTTCTTTGTAGTGAAAACACTTAATATCTACCCTTGCAGCAGTTGTTAAGAATGTTCATTGTGATTAACAATAGTCACCACCATCACCAGAATTCATTTCTCCCTTCTAATTGAAGGTTTGTTTTATTTGACCATTTCTCTAACCCTTACCCTCTCACAGGCCCTCATTTTACTCTGCTTCTATAAGATTTGCTTTTTAAAAATAGAGTCCACCTGGTAGTGAACTCATGTAGTATTTATCTATCCATATCTGGCTGATTTCATTGAACATAATTTCCTCCAGGTCTATCCACATAATTGCAAATGACGGGTTTTCCTTCTTTTTAAAGGTAAAATGGTATTCCACTGTATATATAAACCACTTTTTAAATGCATTCACCCACTGATAGATAGTTTCATTCCATGCATTTGACTTTGCTGAATAATTATTCTTTTCTTTTCTTTTTTGAGACTGGGTCTCACTTTTGTAGTTCAGGCTGACCCTGAGCTTAGCCTCCAACTTACAGCAATCCTCCTGACTCTTCCTCCCAAGTTCTGGTATTACAAGCCTAAACCACCATGCCCAGCACTATGGTATGTGGTTCTGATTGCTGGTGGGCATGAGTCTCCATGCCCAGCATTGTTGTATGTGGTCACCAGGGTTCAAACCTGGGCCCTTGCACTTGCAAGGCAGGCGCCAGAACCACTGAACTAAATCCTCATCCCTGAATAATTATTCTTAACATGGCCATCGATCTTCTTCCTTCACTCCCTATGAATCTTTTCTTTTTCTCATAGTTAAGCTGTTCTCTTTCTCATCAGGCTTATTTTCAAATTCTTTCCCTGGACCTGGCTTCTCTTCCGCTACTTGTCCAGATCCAGCCGTAACTTTCTGAGACTGTAGAGTCATGTTGATTGTGGTCAACCAGGAGCTCTGTGAAGCCAGCTAGTTTTGATAACTAGGAACATTCATAATGACGAAGGACTCGTATCCACCGTGAAGTGCACTTATCCTGCAGTGGCTCATTCTCCCTTGACTTGGCTGCTTCACTGCCTCACTCATCACGTTCACTGTGATGTGCTCTGGTGAGCAAAGCACGTCCCCTTTTATCAAGTGTTCAGGGACAGAGCCACCCATGCATCTGTACAGAGTGGGCCGGACACTGTCTGCAGCCACCTTGCTGAGCAGCCGAGTGGCTTCCTGGAGATCGGGGATCTCACAGAGCTGGGCTTTCACACTGCCCGATAGTGTTCCTTTTCCCCCCTCCTAAATCTTTGTGTCTCTGATGGGTAGGGAGTAAGTTGTCCTGGCAATTTCTCCTTCAGGGTAGATAAACTCTGTATCTTCGTGTGCAAAGTGGGGAGTTCTCGGTGGCCAGTTCAACACCATCCTTTACTTGTGGCTTTTGCCCATCCCTCGGGGAGAGATGGGTTTGTTGGGGGGGATCTAGGAAGTCTCAGCTCTACTATTTGTCTTGAAAAGTCACATGATCTCTCTGAGTCTCAGTTTGCCCTTCTGTGAAATGGGGTCGAGGAGAGCTCTGATGTGTTCGGGCAGGTGCGATAAGATAGTGCAGGTTGAAGGACTCAGCACAGCGCTTGGTGAGTGGGCTGACTGTGCTGTGACCTCCTTGGTGGGGACTGGGGTGGAGCCCTCCCCAGTGTTTCTTGTTCTCCTGCACAGGCTGGGGCTGCTGGTTTGTTTCTACGATGACCTGGAGCTGCTGGACGCCACGCTGGCCCAAGTCCTCCTCCACCAGATGATCAAGTGCGGCCAGTTGCGGGGCTTCCAGGCCGGTGTTCAGAAGGTGTGGGGTGGGCAGAGTCTTGTGATCCTCCTGCCTCAGCCTCCCAGAGTACTGGGATTACAGACATGCATCCCCACATCAAACTTCAGTTCTTTTTCAACTGATAAGATGTTGCAAGAGTGATATTAAAAGAAAATTTGATAAAGCCATCAATAATTCTACTGCAGTTTCCCACGCATCACTCGAAGATCCCCAGTCATATTTGACAAGTCACATCGTGGTCATCTTCTTGCTCAGAAGTGTTTTCGCTCTCAAGGAAGAGAAATCCTTCTCAGTCAAGCTCAAGCCACTAATAAGAAAACAAATACATTTTATGGCCAGAAAGCGGGGAGCCCTGGCAGCTCTGACGGAGAAGAGAGTCTAACAGAGCTAGATATGGGGGATCCCTTCGGAGTATCTAGTTCAGCGGTTCTCAGCCTTTAAGGGCCCTGGAATCACGGTGCAGGATCATTACAGATACAGATTCTTGAGCCTCTTGCCGCGACTCTCTACTTCAGTAGCTCTGGGAGGCCTGAGAATCTGCCTTCCTAACAAGTTCCCAGTGATGCGGCTGCCGCTGGTCAAGCACCGTTCCGGCACTGTCGTTTTACAGGCCACTAACTTGAGGGCCAGTTGTTTATTCACTCCACTCTGCTGCCCCCCAGTGGCGATTTCCATATTGCACGGAACAGTGGCGCGCGCCTCTGAAATGAACATATTGTTTGCACAAATTCAGGTGTTGCATGCACCGTCCCCAAGGTTTTGGTATAGAGTTTAGGCGATAGTTAGGGATTTATTACTTTACTTATCAGAAGCAGCTGGGGAGCGCACTTGGCTATAACTGGGCAGGTATATTACAATAAAATAATTACAAAGACCACAGCTATACCAGACATATAAATGAAAAATACAGACCAGATAATTGTTCATATTACAGCTATGTAAAAAAAAAAATGACTTAGAAGGATACACACCCAACTGCTAGCCATAGTTTTACCTCCACTCTTCTGCCTTCGCCTCCTCTCCTGTCCTCCCCCATTTCCTCCTCTTTTACCCGCTTCCTCTTTCCCTCCCTGCCTCTTTGTCCTGTGCTGGTCAGAGTCCCAGGCCTTTGTTCATTTTAGACAAATGCTGCTCCCCTGAGCCGCCACACCCCAGCTCTGTCGTTAATTTTGTGAACTAGAATGCTCAGAACACTTTAACTTTCTCGTACTGCTGAGAATTATTTTTTTTCCAGATTACAAATTATCATGAAAAAGCCTCCAGATATTTCCCAAAAGAAAAATAGCTGTATTTGTAGATATAGAGTTCAAGGTCACAAAAGGAAAATAGATGCTATGAGAGTTTAGTGGAGTTATAAGGGAGAAAAATTCTTTCTTGCCATGCTTTAAGGTTGATTTAATAACTCATGAATATGTAAATGAAACTCACACTGAATTTTCAGCGAATTACCGCCAGGGTGAGAGGTGTTGTGGGTAGCCATGGCAGGGGTCCCGTCTGTCCTTTCTGTGCGGCTGGGCAGCGATGGGGAGGGGCTGCGGAATCCTGTACCAGGAGACCCGTGAGGGAGGGGACTGCCGCCCGCCTCCTGCGCATGCTCACTGCAGTCTGCTCTCCTCCTAGCTCAAGGCTGACCTCATGGACGTCGCCACAGCAAACCAGACCCTTAACGAGACCCTGGGCTCTTTATCGGATGCAGTTGTGGGTTTGAGCTCCAGTCAGCTGGACTCTCTGTCCCCTGAAGCTGTGCATGCTGCCATCTCCACCCTCAACCAGGTCTCGGGTTGGGCCAAAAGCCAGGTCACCATCCTGTCTGCCAAGTACTTGGCCCATGAAAAGGTCAGTCGGAGCTGTGAGTTTTCCTAGGTGCCCTAAGCCTGACAGCCAGTATACTCATCAGCACAGGTACTGTGATGAAATACTGGAGACTATTCGGCTAAGACAATGGAAATTTAGCTTTCACAGTTCTGGAGGCTGGGAAGTCCAGGGTCAGGGTAAAGTAAGTTTTATTCTGAGGCCACTTCCTTTGGCTTGCAGGAGGCCACCATCTTGCCATGTGCTCACGTGACCCTCCATGAGGACAAGCTATCTGGTGTCTCTTCTTAGAAAGGCACTGATTCCAGTGGGACAGGGCCCACCCAACCCATCATCTCCTATCTCATCTAACCTCATTACTTCCAAAAGGCCCCACCACCAAGTACCATCACACGGGGGTTAGGACTTCAACATACATGTTTGGGGGACACAGGTACTTGTCTGTCACAGTCAGTGGTGGCCATATGCAGCAGGAGCAATGGGATAGTGAGAAGACAGTGTGGAGGAAGACTCTTGGTTTGAACCCGCAGTCTGCCATTCACCGATTGTGTGATGACATACAATTGCTCACCTTCACTTTGCTTCAGTTTTGCTCTTTGTAAAATGGGGTAACAATAGCATGTTATTGCTTATTCTGTGTGTTGGCCAATGTAGAGATGTTTGAACAGCAGGTGGCATAGTAGAGTGTAAATATTGCATATTAACTGTCACTGAGCTGATCAATGTGTGGGGCCATCCCTGGATATTTTTTCTTTTTTCTTTCTTTTTGCGGAAGAGCTTTGCTTTGTAGCCCAGGCTGGCCTTAAACTCATAGAGATCTGCCTGCCTCAGCCTCACCAGAGCTGAAATTATAGGCATGCACTACCATGCCTGGTACTCTTGCTTATTTGGAGGGCTGCTAACACATACCCCAGGGAAGGATTGTGGGTGACACTGTTTATTCCATTCTTGGGCTTTGAAGAGGGGACACTTCAGGCAGAAGGCCTCATTTGGAATAAGAGCATCAGGATATGTCCTTCCTGCTCGTGGAATAGAAAATACACCTTCTCTGGGGTGGTCTCTCTGTGCGAGTCCAGCTGAGAGGCCCCGACTCCAGAGACCTAAGCCCCAAGTGTGTCTGTGTCCTGTTCTTCCTGTTCAACACATAGCCACCAAGTAGCTGGTGTCAGTTAAACTAGGAACAGTTCCAACCTGACAACAAAAACGTGTTTAGTAAGAATTGACTGTGTGCCTGGCTCTGTCCAAAGCCTTACCACGTGGCTGTCCTCTGCCAGGTGCTATCCTTCCACGCTGTCAGCCAGATGGGTGTGCTGCTTGGGGGGGTCGGCTCCCAGGCCCTCCACAGCATGGACCGCAAGGACCTTGCGCTGGCCCTGAGAGGCGCCGTCTCCCAGCACCTGTCAGACCTGTCACTTGTCCAGCAGCACAGTGTCCTCAGCAAGGTGAGGGCAAGTGGGCCGGGCCTGGGCCACACAGGGGCTCATCGAGAGCGTGGTGGGTCTGGGGGCTTGTGATGGGCCGGAACTCGAGCCGTTGCTTCTTGGTCATTGGTTGCTCTGAATCTCCACACGCCTCCTCCTGGAGGCTGGGCTTTCTGTCCTCAGACACAGCCTCTGGCTCTGCTGTTCTCCTGTTCGGACCTCACTGTTCTCCCTGTCCCTCATCTGGAAGGCTTTTCTTGAACGAGGTTTCTTGATCTGATAACTTTTTAAAAACTTAATTTTCGAGCCTAAACATGAAGTCTTGAGAGTAGTTTTGCACGGCCCTCTGCAGGGTCCAAAGTTGTGGCTGTGTGCCGTTTGCCCTCAGCAGGGGGATGTTTAGGAATCATGTCCTATCACGCACGCTGTGTCCACCTGCAAAATCAATTAAGAAATCAGAGCCCAGGGCTTTAGCCTACGCCTCGGCTCCTGTGGAGGGCAGGAGCAGGTCGGGTTAAAATAGTGTGGGTTTCTGAATAACACAGACATAAGTTCTTTTGAATCTCATTTATTGGCTTTCAATGAATAGCTCTTTAAACCCTAATGTCCCCATCTTAGAGTGGGGGCACCGAGTCTCTCCCTTGTGGAGTTGCCCAGTAGCTCCGGTGTTTATCGGCCACAGAGCAGTCTCTAGTTCTTACCCGCTCAGCTTTGACAAGGTCTCACTGTGCTCCTTCTCCCTGTGGACAGCTGAGCGAAGTGGGCGGCCTCGGCCCGAGCATCCTGGAGCTGCAGGGGCCCTTCTTTAAGGAGGTGTCTCTCTTTGACTTATGGAGAGAGCTCCGGATCAACTCTACAATCTTGAGGGGAAAGGAGCTTCGGAGGAGCCAGGTACCAGAGGATCTGCGCGGACCAGCCCTGGATTTCTGCCTCCTGGGAGTAGCCTGTTTTAGGCTTGATTTTGTGAGAATGTTTTTTCTTTCTGTGTGCTTCACCCCAGGAGGCATATACATAGAGCCTGGTAAAGTGTTGGACGAGACCCATTCTAGCTCTTGTTTATTTATTAGCTTTGGGGAAGCATTCTCATGTGCAGAGTGGGGATAATTTCTGGGGAGGATCGCTGAGTCATGTTACCTGGTCATGCACAGCGTGCTAGAGATGTTCGTGCTCATGCCACACATTATTAAACACCACTGCGAGCACAGAGCCGGCTCCGGGAGAACGGGCCACCCAGACTGAGGTCCTCTCTGGCTCGCCCACCTTCATTTTGCTCACTCTTCAAGTCTTGATTGAGCACCTACTAACCCAAGTCCAGGGTTGCTTGTGTTCTGGAAGTGCAGATACAAGATACAAATGATACAGGCCAAAAAGAAAAAAAAAATCCCTTTTTTTCCTAGAGAGTCTTGCTCGGGCCTCTCACGTGGTTAGATGATATCCTGGCAGTTGACTGCTGTGTGATGAACCATTGCCGAATTTAGTGACAGGAGTAGGTTGTTTTTCTTTGGAAATAGACGCTGGGACCAATGACTTTGAGATGCTTTTGTCCCAGCCGTTGGATTAATGGACCTGCCAATTCCTGAGATGGGGACGATTTGAGAGTCTCCTTGCACCTGACCTGAGGCCTAGGACATCTCCAGGGCCTCTCGCCAAGTGCTCAGTTCCCCCTTCACCCCTGTTTCTCTCTTCCCGCCTCCCCGACATCTGAAGGCCTTAGCTGCCCTGTTACAGAACTTTCCGTCTAGTGCTCGCTCCTAATTTATTCCGTTTGGGGAATTATGCTCCAAGTTTCAAAGTCTATAAAATAGATGAATGTCGCACTTGATCGTATCTGCAAGTTAGGTATTCTGTAAAATTACACTTCTTAAAACAAATGGGTCCCCAGCCGACTGTGCATCGTTCTCCCGGAGCGCTCATCTGGGAGGGCTGCGCAGCGCGCAGCAGGCCGTCTTATTGATGGCGCTTCGGTCCCGGGCTGTTCGGCTGCTCCGGCTTTGGGCCGCCTCGTGCGCAGGGCTGGCAGGTGGGCTCAGACAGGTGCTCGGAGGTCCCCGTGCCTCGGCAGGAGAAAGAGCCCCTCTGCTCTCGGCTTCGCTCTGATTCGTCCTGCACACGGGTAGGAAACGGTCTGGAATACGACATGGCCCCTGGTGTGACCATGACACCAAGTCCAGTCCTCAGGGCCGCTAAGCTAGTGCTTGGTCCTGGGTTAGTGCCCCGGACCATGCCCTGTGCACCTTGTCTCCCCCTCCGTAAAGTGGGATGGCACACCGTCTTCCTCGCGGGCCTGCTGTGTCGGGCACCATCTTTCTCTTCCCTCAGGCCCTGTTTCTCTACGAGCTTCTGGCAAAGGTGACCGGGAGGCCCCAGGAACTTCTGAGGTAGGAAAATGGACAGCTCGGGGCGGAGGCGCCTTCTGGAAGGAGCTGGCAGCCCTGTCCGTAGCTGACGTCTCTCCTCCACCTTCGCCTTCTCTTCCTTCCTAGCACCGGGCAGCTGGTCAAAGGCGTGACGTGCTCCCACATTGACGCCATGGATGCCGAGTCCTTCCTGGCCCATTTCCGGCATTTCCAGAACAATTTCTCTCTGCTTTCACCGGATCAGGTACCAACGAAGCTCTTTCCTGCTTCTAAATCTCCCTTCCCCTCACTCCTGAGGTCTGGGTTGACTGTGGTTTCTGAAGGTATCTGTGCTGGAATCATTCAGATTCAAGTGATGTCGCCAAGTATTGAATACATTTTTTTTCCATTTCTATTTAAAATATCCAGGTACCTACATCACTACAGCCAGAGTTTGAACAAGATGTTTTTCCCACACTCACATGTGAGCCTTAAACTTGTATGGGTTATCCATTTGTATGTTTGTAGTGTGTCCTCCAAGGCTGAAGGTCACCTCTCACATAATGTTCTGGTCCTTCCCAAGCGTTGCTGAGGATGAAGCAATTCTCTAAGGGCATCTTCTTTCCTTTTGATATTCTAAGTGGTCCCAGAGATGTGTTAGCCCTCTGGGGAGACTGGAGGCGGTAACTGACTTTGGATAGTGGCCAAGTTAGTGAAAACAAACAAACAAAAAACCCCACTAGCTTTGGGGTCAGTGTTGGCTGCAGAGAATCCTGACAGGAAGGCGATGGACACGGGGCGTCCTGTCCATTCTGGCCTCGTGAGTCATCAGGGTCCAATTTTCCTCCGAGTGGTGAATTTCTTTCCTTAGCCAGCAGAACCGCTGCCTTTAAATCCCTTGCGATCCTTGAAGGGGGCGGTAGGGGGCGCTCGGGAGGAGGAGCGTGGGTGTGTTGACAGGACATTGCTGCCTCTGTGTGGATTTTGCATGGGATATGTTTAATAACACTTTGGGAGAATGACCGTCGCTTTGCTCACCTCTCCACTTTGGAACGGCAAATGTCTTTTTGCAATAAAAAGGGGCTTTACTGTTCTTACTTCAAGACTCTCTGCGAAACGCCTTCACAGCTTTGTACTTTTGTGTCTGGGAGGCCTGTGGATGTTTGGGAATGACGGCCTTGTGAGGAACACAGTGAGAGGACTCCGTCCTTATCCAGAGGGAGCCCTTGTGTACTGGCGTGAGACACTCACAGGAGAAATGAGTTTGTCTGGACTGGAGACGAGGGCCTCCGGGGATGGGGGTCTCCTAGTGAAGGCCTCAGCCATGCTACCTTTACTTGGGGGTGATTATACCGCAGATGGACTAATGATGGGATTGTGTGTCATCTCTCTCCTGCCCGAGTGGGACCCAGCTCCTTTCCAATGCTCAGTGGTCACCTCTGTGACAAAGCGCCACAGCTGAGGGTTCCTGGAGCTCCGGGTGGATGTTTTAACCTTGCCTCTCAGGACCTCCAGCAGTTATGGAAGCTGCCTTACCGCCCTCCGTGTTGCCAGTGTCGCTGTTTGTATTTTTTACACAGATAACCCCATTACTTCCCAGGGAGGTACATGGATCAAAGCAAATTTCAGAACATGGTTTCTGTTATCTTCTGTTTTATTTTGATATTTGGAAATCCAGTGTTGCTATTATTCTTCATCTTTGCTAATGATATGAGTGACAGTTTGAAAGAGAAAGAAAATTCACAGTTTGGAAGTGTCCAAACTCAACTTGTGACTAATTCAGGGCTGTGGTTGGTGGCTTGGAATCATCATATTGAAATTTCTGACGTCTACAATCTTACGAATTTCATACTGCGTCAGCCTAAGCGACCTCTTAACAACCGAAGCTCACAGTTCACGGATTTTGATACCTTAATGGACACCTCGCCCCTGAATCTGACTTCATGCAACAAATGACTGAGATAATGTAAAGACTGTTGCTTGCAGTTGTTCTAGTGATTGTTTATTTTATCTTTAAAAAGACCTTTATGCGCCTTATCTACAGACACCTGAGAAAGCAGCTCCTAAAACACGGTGAGCTGGTTTTTCACACATCATGGTGGCTGGTTCTTGCAGCCTTTGCTACCCTGCACTTGGGGGTCTGGCTTCCTTGACCTTCTCTGCGTGGCTCTTTGGCTGATTTTCTCACGGAATTGTTGTGAGAATTTTATCTTTGGCATTTTAACCGTGCTATTGATACAAGGTTGTGCAAAAATCTATAACCAGTGAAGCATAATGGGAGATTTGAATAATTTGTCTCCAAATGAACTTGCATGGTGGATCAAATGCAGTGTTGGGCCAGATGCTGTTTTTGCAGGAGCCGAGCCGGCAGTGGGGAGCACTACACTGTCCATGCTGCCCGCGCTGCCCCCCCATTGCCAAGCCACTGCCCTAGGGGGTGCAGACTGTGAACAAAAATAGTTTATCCTATGTGTGGTTGAGAATCTGTAAAAGTGAGAGATATGTGACTGGAGTTGCACGTGAATTATTATTTTTTAGAAGAAGCATGGTACATTAGCCTGGCTGCACATAGCGGGAGTCCAGACGTGGAAGATACTCTCAGGGGAGCCAGCACCCCGCTTGTGGGCACAGAGCCTTCCTCCACAACCGTGTTGCCGGACGCTGGGTACAGAGGGTTAAAGGGAAGCAAGGGGGACATCATTTCTGCTCCTTCTCATGCAAAGAGGGTGGCAAAGACGGCATCAAAGTCACAGATTTAACATGCATCAAACCACAGGTCTTAATCAGAGATGCTTAAAATAGACTAAGAATGTCTCACAGGTTTTCTGGTTACTAAAGGCAGATTTATTTTTCTCCATTGAATGTCAGCCCCTTGTTAAGCTTGTCAGATAGATAATTTTACTAACGCTTAGGAAAGATCTTTTATAATTTCCTCCATTTAAAAAAATCCTCCTTGGTAAGGTGTTTTTTTTTTTTCTTTAAACAAACAACAGCTTGTTTTATAATGTTTTGAAATTTGCTTGCTCAACTGGTGAAGTAGGTTCCCCTGATTAGTACTCAGCATTAAGTTCAACAGGTATTAACCTGTCTCTAGAATCCAATGGTTCTCTAATATCTGAAGAAAATGAAAACTGGTGGTTAAACATAATAGGAAAGGAAAATCCAGTTAAATTTATTAGATGAAATTATCAGATGTTAATGGGTCCTGACTTTTTGGACACAGCTTTTGCTTCCAGCCGACATCTTCTGTAACACACATCTGTAGGTCTTCGTTCATGTTTGATTTTGGGTGAGGAAGTTCATAATTTATAATTTATTTTCTCCCAATAAAACATACCCAACAGTAATGCTTTGAAAAATTTGTCTTGAAGGGAAAGTAGCCAAATATAGATTAGTATATATTCTTTTTCTCTGCCTGATAAATGCTAAATATGCTGAATGTGTAATATTTTAGTGTGTGTTTACTGAAAGTTAATAGTTTTGGAATTTTTATATTTTCTGCCAACCTCGGCCCTCTAACCTGGGGACAACAAACACTTTACTTTTTAGCTCACATATAGTAGGCAGGCAATCACATACAGAAAAAAAGAGAATAAAATTATGTTTTCAACCTCTACAGCTGTAAAATATTTTAGTGTAGAATACAAAAAAGCTAAGAGAGAGGCCACAATTTATTTATTTTAGCATTTTCAAATACTCTGTATGTTTTTTTTGTAGGTGTGGGGCAAATAAGAAAGACACAATACCTGACAAAATTACAGAAACACATTTTGGATGATGTTTTCACAGGGGATATTTTAAAGAAGTTGGCAGAATTAACAACAAAGGGATGAACTATATTAACTAATAAAATGTTCCAAATGCAAAAAAGAAAAAGAAATGAAAAGAATATGCAAAATTTTAATAGAGTGCAGTAATTGGATTATTTTCTTGGATTATTTATTTTGTAAGTACTTCTCAAACTTCAGCTTGTATCACCATTGTCTGGAAGGCTTATTAAAACACAGTTTGGAGGCCTGTGTGTTGCTTGGTGGTAGAGCTCTCCTGTAGTGCATATCTGATTTAGGAGACAAGGTTCTACACCCAGCGTGGCCAACAGCACAACAAACAAAAACTGCAAATTGTGGGCCCCCATCTTAATTTCCCATAAAGTGGGCCAGGGCCGAGGCCTGAGAGTTTCTATTTCTTTCTCTCTCTTTTTTGTTTTTTTATAGTGGGGTTGGGTGGTGTCTCAATCCAAGGCTCTGTGCATGCTAAGCAAGCTCTCTACAGTGATACACCCTGGATGGCAGGATTTGCATTTCTAATTAGTTCCCTGGTGCGAATGATCAAACTACAGTAAAAATCCTGCCAGGTCAGGGAAATCAATAGCTGAATAAATGAAGGGAGGTCAGACCCATTTAGGAGAGGATCTACATGTTGGAGTCAGAGATGTTTCTCCAGCAAGGTGCTGCTTTGACTGTGGTGATCAGAACCTTCAGAAATACTAGTTAATTCAACAATTTGTCTGTATTGTTAACATTTTACTGAAAATAATTATTATATGCTCAGCACACGGAAAGCGTATTCTGTGTTTGCTCTGGTTATTGTTGGACGACATTCCTAGAACCACTCCTCTTCCAGGTTAACTGTCTGGCGTGGAAATACTGGGATGTTTCCAGGGCGACTATACCACCATTCCTCTTGGTGACACTTCCGTAAGTAATAGTGGTCCCTCTTTTCTGGCTCAGCAGTAAGATGGGTGGGGTCAGCTGAGCCAGCGACTCTCCACCCTTGTGTTCTGCGGAGGATTCAGAGGTAGTGGGGAGAAGGCCTCATACGACGAAGCTCTCAAGAACTAGAAATTACATTCTGAGACCCACACAGATTTTCAAATTCTCTTCCTTTTTCTTTTACTTAAAAAGCAAAGGCAAAGCACCCCATGCCTGAATGATTACCTGAGGGACAGGTGTCACTGGCTTGGCCTCTGAGGAGGCTGATAGGAGAATCAGGCCAGGTGGGTGCTGCGGGGACGAGGAAGCAGGACTTCTCAGACAGGGTCAGACACTGCTTCTCTTCTTTCTTCTTCTTTATTTCCTTTCACCTTCTTTTGTCATCATATTCTTAATTCATTCAAAAAATGTACTGCGTATTTACCGTGTGCTAGTTCAGAGTGACAGCTGGATTTTTCTCTTCCAGTCTTTGGGGATGGGGACAGACACAAAGTCAATTATAATATCAAACTAATATTTGGTTGCAAGTGATAGAACCTGATTCAAATTGGCTCAGGCAGGAGGTGAACAGGCCTTATGGGTCTTGAACAGTCTTTCTCAATCTTTGTTTCATTTTTGTCTTCTATTATTATGTTTCATCTTAATAAGAAAAATTATATACTAGGATAAATATTTTATTGGGTGGTACTGAGCTTTAATGAGGGAAACATCATTGTAATATCTAAGGTTCTCCCCTAACTCCATCAGAATCATGGTCAAAAGTTTAGAGGAGAACTCTGGGGTGGAAGGAGACAGAATTGGGAGTCATTTCTCTTATTCTTGCCACTCTCTGGTCCTTATTCTTCACTTTCCGTTTTATTCTATTTCCTTTTATCTCTTCATCTTCCCCCAACAAGTCCATCGGTCAATATACTTAGTGAGGATCCAGTCTCTGCTCAGTGTCGCTGAGGCATAGAAGAGGAGCATTCTGGGAAATCTGTTTCCTGGCTCGAGAAGAGAAGCATCATGGGAAGTTTGTTTCCCTCCCCTAGAAGAAGAGCAAGGAGTGGGAAGCTTGCTAAGGGCCATAGGGCAGGCACCACCGGGGAGGAAGAGACATTTGGAGCATTTGAATCCTTCCTGTGAGGATCCCTTGTGCGTGTGGACGTTGATCTCAGGAGCAGATGTGGAGCAGCTACTCTGTTCCTCTGCTCAGCCTCCCTCTCTCTCCAGGGCTCGCTTCCTGGCCTCAGTCTCGGCCTCCCAGTGTGCGCCCTTTCTGATCAGCCTGGGAAAGAATCAGCTGGACTCCCTGGTCTTAAATTCTCACAAAAAGAGTTTGGTTCTCAGGAAAGTGCAGCAGTGCCTGGTAAGAAAATTTTAAAGTGACATTCTCACCGACATCATTATTATTATTATTTTTTTTGGGCGGGGGGAGGAGGGAGGTGTCTGAGGCTATTTTGGGAGCCCTGGAAAGGGTCTGGCTGGATCTTGAGCCTGTTATACTGGCAAGAAATCCAGCTAGAGGCTCCAAAGTCACTGCTTGGAGCCCTTTTGGCCGTTGGTTGTGCAGACTCCCGTCCCAACCTGCTTGAGTGGAGACCGCCCTGAGAGTTGGGAAGAAAGCGTGCCGTACAGAGCCCGGGTTCTCGGCATGCGACAGTTACTTAGGAGGCTTTGGGAAAGTCCCTTTAGCTCCTGAGCCCCAGCTTTTTCGAGAGCCACAAAATTTGGAAGTGCTGTTTTCAGTGTTGTGCTATTATGATGATGCTTGCTGAACTGTGGAGTCCCAAGAGCCGGGACAGCAACGGCCCTCATCGACTGAGTGCTCAGGATGCGCCCAGCTGGGTTTTCTAAGACTTTTGGGTCAACCTCCCTGGGGGCCATCAGGGACCTGCCTCTGTGGCCCACGGCTGGGAATCGCCACAAAGTTGGGGGCAGGACGTATTTTTAAGGAATCATGTCCTCGAGCCTTGCTACCTCTCTCAGCCACTTCCCGCGTTGGTTTCAGGACAATTCCATTGCTGACGAGTACATCGTGGACATCGTGGGGAACCTGCTCTGCCACCTTCCGGCAGCCTTCATGGGAAGCGGCATCGCCCCGAGGGCCTGGGCCGCCGCTCTGCATGTCCTCAGAGGCTGCCCGGACCTCAGCCCCGAGCAGACGGCTGCGGTGCGGCTCAGGCTGCGGGCGCAGTGCGGGTGAGAGGTCTGGGGCTGCTTGGTGGGGCTGAGGTGCTGGGGGAGGGGCCAGAGCTCGCCTCTCCTGCCCAGTCCCAGGTCAGGAGGGACACTCTCTGGCGCAGGATACGGTCAGATGCCTCACTTTTCTGGACATGAGAACTTCCTCGATTTGGATTTAGATTCCTGATAAAGTGACACGGCTGTAGCTGCCAGCAGGCCTTCCATGGGTGCCTCTGACACACCCTGGCATGTGGAAGGGAAAGAGTTCTGAAAAGATGGCATTTTAAAATTTAGTATAGGTTTGGTATTATTAGTATCTTAAGAAGTGTTTCACTTGATGATTGCTAAGTGCAAACTTGTCTTCTGGGTCTGATATCTTGTCCTCACCTTGGCTGATTCGGCTGTGTGTAGTCCCAATAGAATTTTTAATCTCCTGGGTATTTGTCTGAACCTGCTTCACGGGGTCCAGTTCTTTGCTATGTTGGACATTCATGATTCCCATCACTTTTTTAAGCTCCTCTATTTAAAAAAAATCTGTATCTACTCTAAATTCATTAGCCATGTCCTTATTATTGTCATCATCTCTTTAATTATCTGTGAAATTATTTCTGATTGTCTTTCTAGAGCCTTGCTCATCTGCTTTGTTACTTCCGCTGTTACCATTTTAGAAAGTTCCACCGGGTGGCTTTTGATTTCTTCCACCTCAATGCCTCCTGGAAGAGCCTTGGGCGACCTGGAGGTCTGGAATTGCATTTAGTTCCATGGCTTCTCATTTTATATTTTTTAAAATTTGTTTTCTGTGTTGATGCTTATGATAGGTAGCTTTGTTACTTGTATCAAGATCTCCTGAGGAAATGACTACTTTGCAGAGATGTCTTCTAGGTGTAGTTGGCTTTTGATTCTGTCCCAACATCCTGCCTTGTCAGTTTATTAGGAATGAGAAGTTGCTGCCTATTTGGCCCAGCACCCATTTCTCTAGTGCTGGACTATGGCATTGTTTATGAATTGTAGACAGTCTCAGTGATGACATAGAAGGAAGGACAACTGATTACAACTATGTCACCTTGGCTAAAGTAGTGCCATCAGCAATAACAGTAGCATCATAGTCTAGAAAATGACAAATTGTAGTAACTTAGTCTGCCACTTTTAACCATAGATACAAGATTTATAGTTATATGACAAAATCTAAAACAAATCAGAGAATTATATTCAGTAAGTATCCCCTCAACAGAGCAATTTTACCATTGGTAGAAAATTTAAAAACAATAAAAGGAAAAAAAACCCCAGAGAAATAAAGGAAAAGAAAGAGATTAGAAGCAACGCTAAAGGACAAAGGAAGATTAGCCAAGCTTGAAACTGGTTAAGAAGACAGGAGAGGGGCCGGGGAGTTAGCTCAGTGGTTCCGGTGCCTGTCTTGCAAGCACAAGGGCCTGGGTTAGATCCCGGTATCCACATAACAATACTGGGCGTGGAGACTCATACCCAGCAGCAATCAGTACACGTACCACAGTGCCAGGCGTGGTGGCTCACGCCTGTCATCGCAGCACTCGGGAGGCAGAGGCAGAAGGATTGCTGTGATATGAGTTTGAGGCTGAGCTCAGGGCCAGCCTGATCTACAAAGTGAGACCCTGTCTCAAAAAAAAAAAAAAAAAAAGACAGAGGAGAAAGAAGGAAAAAAAAACAAACAAGAACTAAACAAAACAAAAAAGTCTCCTAAAAACAATGACACTCACAGAAACAAAAAAAATCAAGAAATAGCAACAATAGCATCCACAACAAAAATAAAAGCAAGGAGAGAAAAAAAAAATTTCCAAGGGATGACTCTGATTGGTCAGTCTGTGTCACGTGCCATTTTTTTATTGGCCAGAAAAGTAGAGTCCTGTGATTCCCAGCCTTCTTAGGTTTTAAGGATGGTCTTTTCTTTAAAATAAAGTTGTTACAGTACAAAAGATGTCCTCTACCTCGTGTGCTTTTTATTTGACTGCTTGTCATCTCTGCTTAGACCCCCAGAGAACTGGACTGCAGAGATGGTGAAGGACTTGGGACCTTTTCTCGTCCTCTTCTCCAGAGATGAACTGCGTTCTGTTGCCACAAAGGTACCTCTGCACCCCTTTCCTGAGGGCTGAAGAGTTGGAAGGGGAGGAAAGTAGGGCCAGTGGTGTTCCTTGAGTGCTGCTGCGTGTGGTTCTTCTGGAAGCTCCTCAGGAAATACCTCAGGTATTTCCAGTTTCATTTCAGATTATCCAAGACCCAGGACAAGGGAGTCAGGCAAGAGCTAAATAAGCTCTGGACTGCAGCTCAGGTGGGAATAAGTTCTCAGGTGAACGTGTGAAGACTGGGAACTGTCACCCAGCCTTTTTTTTTGAGACAGGGTCTTGGCTGGCCTTGGATTTGTCATGTACATCTTGAGCTGGCTGTGAATTCAGGGTGAGCTCTGAACTTAGGATTGTGATGTCTTAGCCTTTTTTGGTTTGTTTTTGAGTTGAGAGTCTCTCCCTATGTTGCCTAGGTTGATTTTGAACTCCCGAGGTTAAGCGATCCTCCTGTCTCAGCCTCCTGAGTATCTGGGACCACAGGTGTGTGCCGAAGTACCACTTCATTCAAGATTTCATGGCCACCAGTACCATAGGGCCATGCCCGGGTTGTGTGGTCACTGGTACAAACACATCGAACCTCAAGACACTGCCTTACCGAGCGCCAGCTTTGGCAGGGCGCTGTGCTTGGAGCAACTTTTCATGATTAGACAGTCTAAGCTGAGATACAGGCGATCCACACAGAAATTATTCCTTCTTTGCTGTGTAAGGGAAGGTGCATCATGAGCTACACCTACCTCTCTACCCTATAACAGAGCATCTGTTTTCGGATTCCTGGTCTGGTTGTCACCAGGGCAGCCATGAGTCTCTGTGTCTGTCTCTGGAGCCCTTGACAGAACCTTGCATAGAGAAGGGCTAAAGCTCTAGCAAATGGAGTGGAAAAGTGCGGTTGGAAAAGGACACAGTCACACGCTAACCCCACCTCCACGGGGCAGGAAGCAGCTTCTCTCCAGGAGGAAGAGGGTGGGGAAGGGGCGGAGGCTTCCCAGGCACAGCTCAGTGCAGCACACACTCTTACCTGTTCACGGTGCATGGTGTATGTAATTCCTATTCCATGTGGCTTGTGTGCATGCGCGCGCGCACACACACACACACACACACACGGCTCCGGGGTGCATGTGTGTCCCACACTGGTCGCGTCAGCTCTGAGTGCTCAGTCATAAGCAGCAGATACATAAATATTATAATAATGACCTAGTCCTTAAAAATTCAGCTTCTGGAGTGAGTGGTGTGTACCTGTAACACCAGTGTTCTTGGAGGCTGAGGCAGGAGGATTGTGAGTTAAAGCCCAGCCTGGGCATCTTATCAAGAATCCACATAAAAAAAACAAATAAGAAAAGAATTGGTGATGTAACTCGACGTAAAGGCCCTGGTTTCAGTCTCCAGTACTGGAAAAAAAGGAGCTTCTAAAATCAATGGTCTTATATAAACATGGTGAGATCTCAAAACACAACATGGGTTAAAAAAACCCCTGAGTTACAAAGAACATGTGCAATGGGATGCTAAGTATATGAACACATAGTAGCTAAATCAACACGAAACTCATGCAGAGCCAGAGCGTATGAAAGAGAAGTTTAAGAGCAAACAGAAGAACAGTTAACCCCCGGTGCAGCCTCACAGATGTTACAGGTACTGACTGCTGCGGGGAGGAGGCAGGACAGGAAGGGTGAGCGGGGCCGCTGATCCTATCTTGAAGTCTCATTCCATTAGCTGGACTGCGGGTCTGGGTCCATCAGTGTCTTGTTTTATTATTCTCTATACTCTTTTCCTTGTTTCTGGAGGTTTAAGAAAACAAGTAATTTATGCTCCTGGATAAAAGGACCCTAACTGCTCCAAGGCTACAGCATGAAAGTTGAGAGTTCCTCCCACCCGGCTCCCGGCTCCCGCTGCCCTCCCCAGAGGCAGCGCCCTGCTCAGCTTCCGCATCCTCCCCATGCTGCACGGTGCTTCCCCTACAAATATGCGACACAGAAAATACTAGTCACTCCGCTGCTCTGCACTTTGCATTTTAAAAGTTAACCACAGTCATGTATTGCTTATAGGTGGGGATAAATCCGGGGAATGATTTTGTCACTGCGCAAACAACATAACATGTATTTACACAAACAAAGGTCAGGAGGGAACGGGATCGTAATCTCACGGGCCCACTGTCCTACGTGCGTGGGGTTTGGACTCATGGACGACAGTGTTAATTGGCGCTTGGCTGCCCTTTTAGATGGCTGGCAGTGCAGCAAGTGTTTACACCAGCAGCACCACAGACAGTGGGTCACGTGTGGTGTTTGGATGGCGGGGCGGCGTCACCAGGCGTCACCAGGCATTTCAGCTGCGTCACTGTCCTGTGGGACAGCACGGTGCACGTGGCCAGGCCATATGCAGCTCCCGCCTGTACCTTGGCGCTGCCTGTCAGCCTCAGGCGCACCTGAGAATCAGCCAGGGATACACTGATGGGGCCCTCTGCGGTCCCAACCCAGACCAGCTGGCCCAGAATCTCCGCAGGTAGAAGTCTCAGGCGACTCTGTCATCCAGCCAGAGGCCCTCAGAATCAGACTAGAGACAGGAGCACAAGCTGAGGCGCCTTCTCTTTGGGCAGCCAGGACTGTGTGCCTGACAGTCTGAGTGCCCTGTGCGCCTGGCAGGGCTCCCAGGAATATCCCAAGTCTGGAGCAGTTACCTCCTCTGGGGCAACCAAAGGCCATTCCTGTGACTTTCTACCCAAAACCCAAAGCTAACCTTTTTTATTTTGAGATAGGATCTCGCTTTGTAGTTTAGGCTGGCACTGAGCTCAGCCTCCAACTCACATCACAGCAATCCTCCTGCCTCTGCCTCCCAAGTGCTGGGTTTACAGGTGTGAGCCACCACGCCTGGCACTGCCGTATGTGGTACTGATTGCTGCTGAGTGTGAGTCTCCATGCCCAGTATTGTTCTGTGGATACCGGGAACGAACCCGGTCCCTTGCACTTGCAAGACAGGTGCTGGAACCACTGAGCTAACTCCTCCTTTTTTATGATAAATAAGAAATTAAAAAACTTTAGAATAGCACCAAGCCAAGATGGGGTAAACAAACCTATGTTTTGGAAGATATAATCAGTGTGCCTTGGTAATCAGGCACCATTTAACAGCCCGGCAGGAGAGGGAGGGTGAACGTCTTCACCATTCAGCCGGTGAGAAGAATGACTTTAATTTTGATGTTCTGATTGCGAAAGGACCGTATACTTATTTAACACTTAATGGATTATTGTGGAGATCAAGTGTCATTTTATAGGATTCTTTTCAAGGACCCTATTTGCTGGGCTGGGGATTACATTTATATGAGAAACTGCAGTAAAGAAAAAAAAAAAAATCCCTATAGGCATTAAGTCGTGTTATTGTTTAAACTCCGACTGAAATGTGGGTAATGTGCCGTGTCCCTCTTCACCTACAGTTTCCTGATATTCTTCAACACACAGCTTCTGCGATGTCTGGGCGCCCGCCCCCCGCAGAGTTCCTCTGGGCCGTGTTTGAATCTGTCCGGAATGGGAGCGAGGAGACCCCCGGCCTTCGCGCCGCCCCTGGTGAGTGTCCCTGCGGTGTCTGCCACACGTGGGGTGCAGTGTTCAGGGCTGAGTCCCTCACATGAGGAGGCCTCCTTGCCTGCGAGTCAATGAAGTATTTGGGAAGCAAAAGAATAGCGGATGTCACCCTCCCAAGGGTGACACCTCTGTGGAGAGGCTTGACATCGTGTCCCACGCCTCTCACCCGGGGTAGGTGTGTGTAACAGATGTTTCGCTAGGATGGGCCTGAAAGACCCACATGGTTTAGCAGGTAAATATTACCAGTCTCGGGGCAGCTGGCCAGACTTGAATCCCGAGTCTGCCACTTACTCCTGTTGTGTGACTGCGTTAGTGTTTTAACTTTTCTATTTTCCGTTTTCATCATCTGTCAGGTGGGAAAAATGAAAGCCCCGTACCGAGTGGACTGTGCTGAGGTGTGCTGGGCTTCAGCCTGTAACTCGTTCACAGCGGTGCCCGGCTGTGAGGTGCTCAGGAAGGGGAGGGCTTCCCCGTTCTTACTGTGTGCTGTGTACAGACTTGTGCCGGCTGCAAGGGGACCAAGTTACTTAGGCCTAATAATAATTGCAATAATCATAGTTAACAGCCAGCACTTGTTTGCTTTCATTCATCCAGCAAATATTTATCAATTATATGACTTAAAGAGAAAAAAATCCCTGCCCCTCTCAGAGCTTACTTTTAAATGAAGCATGGTCAAATAATCAATTCCATATATAAGCAAACTATGTAATGTGTCATATGATGATGAACATCAAGAAGGAAAATACAGCAGAGAAAGGGGCGGGGAGTGTCCAGTGGGGGTCATGCTGTTGAGGGGGGCTGTCAAGGAAGGTCTCGTGGAGATGGTGACATGTGAATGACATCCCATGAGTGTGGCCACCTGGACGTATCGGGTTAGAGCCTTCCAGGCAGAGGGATAGCATACTTTCTTGTTGCTGGGAAAAGATGTCTGATGCCCACAAGTTAAAGGATGAGAGGTTTATTTAGCTCACAGTTTGTAGAGATTTCAGCCCATAGATGACTGGCTCCAGGGCAGGGTGTCATGGCAGCGGGGCGTTGCAGAGGTGAGAGTTCATGGCATGGCAGGTCAGCAGCAGTGAGCCATCAAAGGAGGAGGAAAAAATATATATATATATTCATTATATATATATATTCATTATATATATATATTATTCATATATATATGATCCACCTCTTTCCACCAGGCCTCACCTACCAACACCACACCCAGCCATAACCCATCAATGGATGGATCCTGGGCTGCACACCCATGACCCGGTGCTGCACACCCACAATCCAGTGTTTCACACCCAGCTCCAGTGCTATAACCCACAATCCAGTGTTGCACAACCCAGTGTTGCACACCCATGAGCCAGTGCTACACACCCATGAGCCAGTATTGCACACTCACAACCCAGTGTTGCACACCCACGACCCAGTGTTGCATGTCCACAACCCAGTATCCCACATCCACAACCCAGTGTTGTACGCCCATGAACTAGTGCTGCATACCCATGATCCAGTGCTGCACACCCATGATCCAGTGTTGCACACCCATGAGTCAGTGCTGTACACCCACGACCCAGTGTTGTACGCCCATGAACTACTGCTGCATACCCATGATCCAGTGCTGCACACCCATGATCCAGTGTTGCACACCCATGACCCAGTGTTGGCATGTCCACAACCCAGTATCACACGTCCACAACCCAGTGTTGTATGCCCACGATCCAGTGCTGCATACCCATGACCCAGTGTTGCACGCCCACGAGCCAGTGCTAAACACCCATGAGTCTGTGTCACACACCCATGACCGAGTGTTGCACATCCACGACCCAGTGTTGCATGCCCATGAGCCAGTTGCTTCCCCAGTTGCTTCGCATGAGTGCATGAGGCTTTGTGGGGGAGATTTAGAGGTAAGTCATCGCAGGCGGTGAGTTTGGGCGGGATGTGAGGACCCAGTGTGGTTGGAGGGGGCAGCAGAACAGGCTGGGCCCAGGGGTCTGAAAGAGGAAACCCTGAGGACTTTGGCTTTTACTCTAAGCTAAGAAAGGTCACGTCCTCCATAGGTGCCGTCCTGCCTCCATTGCTGTCCAGTGAGACGGCGCTGCGATCATCCCATTTTCTTGATGAGGGAGAGGGACATAGAGTGGTTAGGGGATGTGGGCACAGTTGTGCTGGTAAACGGCCATCCCTGGACTCATGTCCAAAGCTCTAGTTGCTCATGCCGGGCTCCCACTGCCCCCTGAGCCCAGCCCAGTCCTCCAGGTGTCACTGTGCGACGTCCACAAAATCAAGACTCCCTCACCCAGCGGAGGACGCGCTATTACTAGTATCTAAGTGGAGTTTTAGTAGTTGGTTCAGGGCGTCATTTGCTGCTGTGTTTTTAGTAATTTGTGCACTGACAGAGTCACCGCTTGGTGTTGTTTTAGCTAATGTCTGTGCATGTGTCCTCTGTACAGATATTTGCTGAACACTTACTTGGGTTTCGTGTTCTGGCCTAAGCCCTGGACCAAGGCCTGCTGTGCTGTCTGGCTCTTTTCTTGCTGTCTAGTGCTGTGCTGTCCCTGACCCTGGGGAATCAGGAAGATGGCTCTGTAGTGCCCTCCAAAGGTTGTGATAAAGATGTTTAGGACTGCAGGGTGCCCCCCCCCTCCCCCGCTCCAATTTCGCCTCTGGATCGGAGCCCAGTGAGATCGCATTGAAGGCACAATGAGAAGGGTGTGACAGCAGGGCTTGGGAGATGAGCTGGTGCCGGTGAGCTGGTCCATGCCGGTCACGATCAGCTGCTGAGATGAATGAACATGCAGGACTGCTCCTAAGAGCCTCAAGATTTCTTACTGGGCACATGGAAACCAGGAATGATGATAGCTTATTGGAATGTTGGTGGGCAACCGTGCAGAGAAGGTTTGGTTTATTCCGAGTCTGAAGTAGGTGGGTTCTCCTGTGGCCCAGGAGAGTACACAGGCCCATTCGTCTTCTTTCCTGGGACAAGAAAGCCACCTCCCCCACAATGATGCTTATGGACAGGAAATCATTCTCTCCGTTGAATAGGAAGCCTCTTTCTCTGGAACCATTAATGCTAGGTTACAAACTTAAAGATGCAGAGTGCCAGGCAAGTAGTGAATAATTACAACAGTGATGGAAAACAATCATTTGGTGCTTACTCTATGCTGGCATTATTCTAAGTGCTTTTTATATGATCATATTTTTGGTTTTCTTAAGCATCATACGAGCTGATTTTTATTCCTCTTTTTATAGACAAGGAAATAGAAGCACAGAAGAATAAATGGTTTGGGTTTGAACTTGAAGTAGTTAGGACTATTCGTCATGAGTGCCTGTCTCTCAAGGATGTGTAGTCCAGCTGTAGTGTTGTGAAGCTCCCTCTTTTGCGTGTGGATGTTCAAGAGCTTAATGTTTCCATGAGTGTTGTTACCAAGTAGCTATGAAAATGGTGGGATTCAAACTGGGCCCTGGGGCTGTGTCTAAACTCCTGCACTGCGTCCTGTGACCCAGGCTGCCTGGTGAAGGATTTTTTTCCATAAAGACACTAACATTTCCTGAAATGCCCTCTTCCCTGCTCCTTTCCTGAACCCCCTCATTCTGGAGGTTGCCATGGAATTTCCGCTCCATCTTCTGATGACATCCTCAAGTTGGCCGAAGCCAATGCCTGCTGGGCACCTGAGCACCTCCTCTGCATGGGAGAAGACACGTTTATGAGGAATGTGGAGCTGCTGGGGGCTGTGCGGGGTTTCAGACGGTCTCAGCTGCTGGCCCTGAAGGAGAAGGCGATCCAGGTAAAAGCTCACTTTAGGAAGGAAGCATCAAGTGGAAGAAGAAGCAGAGAAAACTAAAGCCAGCCTCCGCATTTCTGTGTAGGGAGCCCTCCGGGTCATTTGCACAGCTTTCATTTGGTGGACGTGTCAAGGCCTCAGCTCAGTGATGTAGTTGGGAGCTCCTAATCTGAGAAATGGGATCAGTTCCTGTCTCTTAAGACAGGGACAGAAAGTGGATGGAAATGTCACTGGCATCCTGTAATCAGAAACTCAAGCTCTGCGGATGTCACAACCTACACTGTTGCCTAGAATTCGGCCTTTTCTTTAACTTCTCAGAGGATACCAGCTCCTGCCAGCAGAATTTGCTCAGCATTTCTTTCTTTTTTTTTTTTTTTTTTAGGTTTTTTTGAGACAGGGTCTTGCTTTGTAGTTCAGACTGGCCCTGAGCTCAGCCTCAAACTCATATCACAGCAATCCTCCTGCCTCTGCCTCCCAAGTGCTGGGATTATCGGCGTGAGCCACCACGCCCGGCACTGTGGTATGTGGTACTGGTTGCTGCTGGTTGTGAGTCTCCATGCCCAGTATGGTATGTGGTTACTGGGGATCGAACCCGGGTCCTTGTGCTTGCAAGACAGGTACCAAAACCACTGAGCTAAATCCCTGGCCCTTGCTCAGCATTTCTTGCAGATTCATCTGAAAACTGAAGGAGAGAGTAAGAGGCAGATGGGAAGTAGTTTGCCATTTTAAAAACCATCCCAATGAGTGGGTCGTTTTAGCTGTTGGGATAGTTGTAGAAGATCTGATCACTTTCATGGAGTTAAAAAATTAAATTGCTTAGGGACCATGGATTTAGCACAGTGGTTTTGGTGCCTGCCTTGCAAGCACAAGGTCCCAAGTTTCGATCCCCAGTAACCACATACAACAACACCAGGCATGGTGGCTCATGCCTATAATCCCAGCACTTGGGAGGCAGAGGCAGGAGGATTGCTGTGAGTTCCAGACTCATCTGGGCTCCATAGTGAACTTAGGGCCAGCCTGAACTACAAAGCAAGACCCTGTCTCAAAAAAAAAAAAAAATTGCTTAAAGCTATCTGTAGAGCTCTATGGTTTTTTTTTTTTTTTTTTTTTT
>PVIR01015290.1:0-38580 GCA_004026965.1 Petromus typicus
ATGTTGAGATTGTAACAAAAAAGTAAGGAAACAAATTTTATATATATGGGGGGGTGGTAGGGTGGGTGGGGCTATGGGAAAAAATGAGAATTAAGTTGTGTCTTATACTGGTACAAATCCCCATTATGGAGTGCAATCATGATGTGTATATTTAATGTACCAATAAAGATAATTAAAAAAAAAAAAAAAGAAGAAGAAGAAAAGAGTTAATCTGAGAATTCCCTAAAGCCCAACCTGCTGAGTAATATCATAACATAACTAATCTGAAAGATGGAAATATCCAACTCCAACTCCAACTGTATTTGGCTCTGGCCTTCAATATGGAGACAGTAAGCTATTCTGTTCCTCCAGCGAAGCTAAAATAAAATCCTAGTAAATATTTAAGAAGTACATGGGCTAACACACTGAGCTCTTAATGTGGACTGGATCCTTTCTACTGACAGAAGCATAGGCTAAAAGACTGAGACCTTATTATAGAAGGATTCCACTCTACTAACACTTTAGTATGTTGCTAAAGGCCTACTTGTAGCAATTTCTTTTATCTAAAATATTATGTATTTCTTTCAACAAGCAAATACATGACATATCAAAAGGTTAAAAAAATAGCTAACAACAACCAGAAGCAGACAAGTTGAAGAGACAGCAGTCATTAGAACTAGACATGATAAGAACAGTGATATTTTCAGGTAGAGGATAGGGCCAGCATGCTGAGAGTTCTAGTGAATAAATCAGACAGTAAATGAAAATAAACAAGCCATGTTAACAGATAGGTAGGAAGCCTAAGATAGAATTAAAAAGAAATACTAGTGATCAAAGATACTGTAACACAGTGAATAGTGACTTTGATGGGCTTATTAGCAAACTGAACAGAGATCAGGGAAGGATATCTCAGCTCAGGACACATCAGCAGGAACTCCAAAAGCTGAAAAGCAAAGAGAACAAAGACTGCGTCAAACAGAACAGAATATTCCAAAGAGAGTAAGTTAACATCACAAGGTATAAATATATTCAGATTGTAAATGCATACTCCTTGTTATATATGTGAAGGGAGCAGAAGAAAAATATGAAACAACAATGACAAAGAACTTCCTACAAGTTAAAGTCAAACATCACATCCAAGATACAGGAATCTGGGAGAAAACTAGGCAGCATAAATGTAGAAAAATTACACTTTCTAAGTACATCATCACAAGCAACAGACAATTTGAAGACAAAGAAAAATCATGAAAGAATAGAAATGAAAAATATTTACCATATAAGTAGACAAACACTATAACTGACTTGTTAAAATCATATATTATGTCTTATGCTTAGATGTCCCCTCAAACCCTCATGTGGTCATTGGCAGGACTTTTTCAGAAGTGGCTGAGTGTAGAGTATGTGATGCTGGAATTTGTTTATGGTGCAATACTAGGCCCAAGAGCACTAGGATTCAGGGTAGTTCTTGGGGAACTCTGAGTCAGTAATTGTAATTTTCTCAGGACCCTTCTCTTTTTTCTGCTTTCTGTCTGGCCACACAGTCTTTCCCTTTTGGCTTATGCTTCACCATTGTGATGGTATCACAGATGAACTATCTACCAGAGCCGGGTTGATACCCTCAAACCTTTGAACTGTGAGCTACATAAACTTCTTTTCTTTACAAAGTGACTAAACATCTTTCAGCACTAGAATAAACCAGGTTTCTCTGGACAAATGCCAGATCTTAGATGAAGCATCTACTGAATGAGACTAGAACATTTTGTATTGAAAATAAGAAAGTGATCCACATTCATGCGATGTCTTGAAAGTACACTGGGGCCTGTGTTCATGGATTTTCCAGTGGCCAAATCTGAAAAGACAAAATTAACTTCAAAACAAGTAATAATCACAGTGGATTATGATCCATTTGAATTAAATAAGTACCTTTATTTTAAATAAACTAAATATTTGATTTCAAGTGGCGTGTTTAAGGCTGCTCTCAGCAATCTGATACGTCTGATATGACAGTCCTAGCATTCTTCCTCTCATCAGAAAAAGTGAAACAATGGGGAAAAAAAACTACATTCAAAATAACCAAAGGAGAGCAAAAGCAAATCCCCAAACAGCAGAAGTCCTACAGTGCATGGAAGTTGAGGTTGGCTTCATAGCGAGGGGAGAGAAACACCTCCCTTTGCTGCCCTTCCAGGAGGAGGAAATGAGAAGCAGGAAGGCTTTGCCTCTGGGGGGACCTGTGAGCTGCAGGACATTGCCGAGGCTCAGCGATGTGAATGTTGCAGTCCTCATTACTGGAGGCTCCTTTCAGGCACTGGTCTCAGCTGAGGCACTTCTTGGATCTCTGGACACTGAGGGGCTCTCAGAGAAGAAGCCAGTGCTGTCCCTTGCATGAGTGTGATCCATGCTGCTCCTTCCTGGTTCAGTCCTGAAAAAGGAGCCACTGTCAGACACATCCTGCTTTAGAGCATGACATTCTTGGCTGGCTGTGTCTTGGCTGCCCCTACACCACCCCTGAGGAGCAGGGAGGTCTCCCTCAGGGAGTGGAAGAACTGAGGCCAGCCCTGCTTCCATTTCTTTATTTTGGATCTTCTGGACCATCCCAGAAGGACCAAGCTCAAGTGCTGTGCTGTCCCGTGGGTCACAGAGCCTTGAACTTCTTGAATAGGCAGGTCATGGCTGTCACAGCAAGGCATCACCCCCACCTGGACACTGGGCTCCAGAGCCCCAAGGCGTCCATGGCCCTTGTGTCACAGGTCAGGCAGTCTCCTACGCCCGCTGGTGCACAGGCTCCAGTGACTACAGCTTTCCTTTCTGGGGCTGAGCATACCAAGCATCTCATGTCCAGGAAACCAGGGATTTGGCAGAACTTGAGCTCTGAGCCACTCTTGCTTCAGATTTTAGAAATTTGCTTATATTGGTGGTACTCAGAACGGTGGAATATATTTCATGAGTGGGCAGTAAAAATGTCCATCAGTTCATAAAGCAGATGAAAAATCAAAAAGCTAGACTAGAAATTGATTAGCTCTACTAAGGAAGTTTTTGTTGTGATTTTAATAGACCTAGTATATGTGCTAACACTGTCGCAAGTGATGCATATATGTCAACTGTCAACTCTCATATACTATCAAAATAGTTCACAGTCATCTTCACATAAAGGGAAATCCTTCATTTTTTTAAGGTTTTCCACAGCAGAGTCCTACAGAGAAACCCCATTATCTCTATTGATGTCATGGAGCATTCACAGTGCTTCAAATATACAATAATACTGTTCTCTTTTCCTAACACAGAGTCTTCTGGAAGTGCCTCAAGCTTCAGTCTCTAAACAAATTCCAAGTGGTAGAATGGACTTTGTTCTCTTTGGGTAAATGTGCTAGTACCACAAAAATTATTTATAAATCTCAGATGTGCTCAAGTTTTCAAAGACTCTTGTTTTTTTCATCAAGTAGAGTCATTGGAGTACAGTTGACTCTCATGCTAAAATGTCTCATTCTCAAAAGCTGAGGCCTGATACCACCTTGGACTGTGATGTAGCTACAAGTCATGAAGAATAAGCATGTTAAGGAATCCAGGATGCTATGCATTCCACAATAATTGAAGTGTAATCTGCACCGAGATGAGTATCATCATCACTATTTTGAACACATTCTCCTATCATCCATACTTGCACTTATTTGATGATGTTTTTTGACCACAATTCAGTGTCTCTTGCCTCAGATAGAAAAATAACCATGACAGATTTTTTTTTTTTAAAGACAGGGTCTGGCATTTGTAATTCAAACTGGCCCTGAGCTCAGCCTCAAACTCACATCACAGCAATCCTCCCGCCTCTGCCTCCCAGGTGCTGGGGATTACAGGCATGAGCCACCATGCCTGGCACTGTGGTATGTGGATCTGATTGCTGGTGGACATGAGTCTCCATGCCCAGCATTGTTGTATGTGATTACCAGGATTGAACATAGACCCTTGTGCTTGCAAGGCAGGTGCCAGAACCACTGAGCTAAACCCTCAGCCTATGACAGAAAATTTTAACAAATAGTCTTATATTTTATAGTAAAAAAGATGTTGTCTTTAGTGTTAAGGAGATCTGGATTGAGTTTTTTTCCATGTGGATAATTCAAATATTTGATTGGTGATCCTGACTAATTATTAAATTATCATGATATAAACTCAGTTGTTTTTATTATTTTCTGTATAACTTGGAGTCCTTTATTTTACTTGGTAGGTTACTAAATTACCCTAGTTACTAAGGGATTAAAAGCATGTGCTATGAAGTAGCCTCTAGCAAATAATAAGTTTGTTTCTCCAGGATTACATAATAGTTAATATGTAGCTATTGGAATTTTTTAGCAGGACTTACTAGTTGCACACATTGGCCACATTCATGGTAGGTTCTTTGTACTTGTACATAATATCTTGTTTTCTCTCCCATTCTCTTCCTCTCTTCGATCCTTTTTTCTCCTTCCATTTAAATAAGCCTTGTTTCCATCTTTTCCTTCCATCCTCGCTTTTTTCCTTTCCTGTTCCTTGCCGCACCCTGCTCCCTGTTCCCTTAGTTTCTTAATTTTAAAACAGAGATACTTTTATGTAGTTTTGAGCACTGTTTGGATAATATAATCAAGTTATACGAGAAAACCAAATAATAATACCATTACAAAGTAGGTAATCAGCCAAGTATTTTTAATCATAATCATCTATTTTTAAAATTTTCTGTAATAATCATTACATTAAAAATATTTTTTTTTGTTTCTTCAGATTTTAAAGAATAAGAAGGCTAACAAAACAGGATCAAAGTTTTTCAAACACCTTTTTAGGGTGTTAGGATGAACTGTATCTCATGATTTAAGAGAAATTGACTATAAATAAAATGAAGGTAGTTTTTCCTTCATTTAGTGAAGAATCCACCAAGATTGGTAAAATTCTTTCAAGATTTTAGGACTTCTCATAAATAATTCTAGGCCATCAAGTTGCCAGATAGCTCTGACGTTATTTTTCATATAATTTCTACAGTTTTATTGTTTGAGCAAACATTTCCCCTCATATGCAATAGTTTATGTAAACTTGCAGGTTTGGCTAACTAATTGATTTTTTTATAGTCAACATTTTAAGTTAAATTTTAGACATGAAGACATGTGTGTCTTCCTCCAGTGACACTCAGAATTCTTTGGAATTACCAGCATCCTTGACACTTGACTACCACATTGGCAACTGCAATGTAGGTAATGTGTTCTTTCATGTTAAAAGTATAGGGTATTATTTTTTAAAAAAGAATTACTTGATGGCAATTATTATCTTTATTTTCCCATTACCAAGGGTTCTCTTTGCTAGTACTTGCATTACCAGCTTCTGAAATGGACTAATAAGATAATCGCTTATAAGGTAACACGGAAACAAAATACAACCAACCAAACAAGGCACAAATAAAAACAAAATGTTTGATTTCCTGGGAAGCAATTATCAAGGTATTCTTCAAAGCGCAGAGTGGCTGCTGCATGTTGCGTTGTTAAATGACTTTGCACAGGAATTATATCAACACAATTTGGAAGCGTTTCTCCATTAGAAAACAAATTTCCACTTAAGTGATGAATCAAGTTCCAGCTTGATTGTTGTAGTGAGAAGGATTATCCTGCCAAATCAGATGGGTCCATATGAAGGCAATATTTTTATTTAGACAAATACTGAGAATCATTTGAGTTCAAAAGACCAGCACAAAAGTAAAGTTCTATTATAAAACAAGCTTCAAAGAAAATTTGTTTCTTTTCTTCCTTCAAAATGAAATGGATAAAACATTGGCTAAATCTATTCTGGAAAATAGTATCCAACAACATTTAATTTTTCATGTTGATTTTAAAATTTTCATTTTTATTATATGGAATGCCTGAATGACATTTATAATTCTTAACATCCTGTATATCTCTTCAGTAATCTTTTTGTATTTATTTCCCAATATTGTACGATTTTTATCCACTTGGCCTTTAATTTGATGTGACTCTTTGGTTACTTGTAAATCATTTTGTGAAATCAGTGATGGTTCATGGGGGCAAGATATAAATATTCTTGGACTATTTCAAAAGTTTTAAGTTTTCTTTAGCTTTTTATTTTCTATGGTAATTTCTGGTTTCAGCTCTGGCTCCAGAGTAGACACTCAACAAGTATTTATGTGTAGATGAATAAATGTTTTGTTCTGGTTAAGTTGGAGATGCTATTTGTATTTGTGATCTATAGTTTTGGTGAAATACACTGAATTGAGTTTACTATGGTCATGCAGCTAACTTTGCTTGGAAGTGTAGGAGTTATTTCAGATAAAGTGGATCCTGAACTGACCAACTCAATTCATTTGCCAGAGCTGGTTTCAGTTGGTCAGCCGAAAGCTTTTCTGTGCAGCCTTCAACATCTCTCTCCTCTCTATAGACAGATCTAAGTGTTCTGAGAGACACATGGGCCCAGGACTTCTCAATTTACCTAATACAGGAAACGATGTTGTCCTGTTGCTTCCAGAACTCTTTAAATCTGTATCTGAGAGCATCTGCATACCAAGATGGTCAGCATTTGGGTCATAACTCTTGTTTGTTTGTAATTTAAAACTAAGTCATGATTATAACTCAGGTTGTTTGTATGTCAGGCTGGTCGAAACTCAAGGGGTCATTGTCCTAATTGCAGCAATTCATGATCATCACTATAACTAATGCATAATGCACAGATCATGTACACGTCACACTCTTTCAAACTTCAGGATTCTAATTAAAAAATGAAGACCTTGCCAATCCATTACAGTAGATCACAAACAGATGTTTGTACCTCTGTGAGGTGTCACTACTACCAATATGGTATAAATTAGTAAGATATTAAATCTCCTGCCTGGGTGGTATGGACTAAATACTTGTCCATTCATATGTGAATCTTAACCCTCCATCTGATGCTACTTGAAAGTAGAAATTTGGGGAGGGACTTAGGTTATAGAAATAAGGCCGTTATCAATGGAACTAAATGTTTCATAAAAAGAAGAGGTATGGATTCTTTCTCTTTGCCACGTGAGAGATTGCCACCTACAAACCCGAAAATGGGCCTTCAACACTCTCCCAATTTTTAGTGTCTTTGTTATAGCAAGTGAGACTGACAAAAACTCTAAAAATGGCATTCTTATACATATTCTGTAGGTTACCTGTATTCTCAGAGGCCTTGGAACATATACTTAAGAAGCTGTTGGGTTTGGTACCATATATCTTGAGCATCAGCAATGGTAATGCTGTGAAGATGGGGTCTTGTTCTGACAAAGACACCTTAGTTAGTAGGTGTGGTTATGTAACTCAAGTTGACCTCAGTACGTGGTCCTTGTGTTCAAAGTAGTGGCATGAAAGAAGGTGATAGAATAGTTTACCATGCCTACTGATGGTTCTTTTAACTCATCACTTTTCTTGTTTGTTTTTTCTGCCCTTCAGTGTTATCTTATTAGAAAAAACAATACATGGAATCTGGGGCTGATGTCAAAGAGTTCAATTCAACCAGTAATATTCTCTTGTTTTCCCTTAGGAAGTTTTCACCCACAATTCTCAATATCCAAGAATCTTATATGCATCAGAGGTAAAATTTTCAAAGGAATATATCATACTATAATAGCAAAATTGCAGGTTTAAGAATAAGGAGACTTCCTCTATGTTCCAGCTTTGCTATTGGCCAGTAATATGACCTGGTAGAACTTTTACTAAACAAGACAATGAAGTAGTTAGAATTCAAAGTTCGTTGCAGTTCTGCGTTGTATAATTCAGCTTCAGCCTTTATACTTTATTTTAAATAAAAGGTAAAGCCTTGAGCTGAAATCTGAATCCTTAGTATTGCACACATTTTAAAATATATATTTTCTCCTTTAAAAAAATGAGAAATCGTGTATGCATACCTTACTGGAGGCATTGGCTTTTATATCAACTTGCTCATGATAGTTTTATACCTAAAGGACAGCATATATCAATGGGATGGTCTTCTCTGTAACTCTTGACATATTTTACATTATCACCACAGTGTATTTCGAGTTACTTATGCCAACATTCTGGTATTAGTCAAGGTCTTAAAGTATCCTTGGCTGACTCAAGTGAAATGGAGTTTTCTGTGCCTCTTACTACTTTGTGTTATGAAATATATCTTAGAGTGAAAACTGCAAGTGCAGTGTGTGGTAGAAGAAATGCAGCTATCTGCATTTTGCAGAAACCAAGGCTAAAATTGTGTCTGTATAAGTAAAACTAAAATCTTCCAATGATCTCCACATTTTTCCAGTGACAAAAGTAGATGAATATTTGGTATGGAATTTACATATCTCTGGTTTATTATATTGCAGTGTAGAAAATTAAGTAGCCTAGAAGACTATTCTAAATGAAAGGATTAGTAAAATCTGAATTGTTTCCAAACTCCAGTCTGAATTGAGTGATTGGTGCTGGTGACTACTCTCATGCTGTATTTATGCTGCTTCTCCTGGTGTGCTTGCTATGCTTTGTAATTATCCACTAGATAAACAGAGATGCTTCTGATTTATTCCAAAGGAAAACATTTATGATTCTACTGAAAGATTTACTGTACTCTGAGGAACAATATGATGTTCATATTTTCTTCATCAATTAAGGAAGTCTGAGATTAAAATATAGCTATGAATGCAACAATTTGGAAAATGCACAATACATTATACTGAGCAAAAGAAACCAAACTTGTACTAAATGATGGTGACAGATGTAAGAAAGTATTTTATTCTGTGGGAAGATGAGAACAGGGACACTGATTGCTTCAGGAGAGATGTTAGGGAAACTCCTGGAGTGATACAATGATTTATATACTATTTAAAAAAGTGATTATACAGATACAAGTATTAAAATTCAGCAATCTAAACATTTATGACCTGTGCATTGGTTTTATTGTTTGTGTCGAAAAGCAATCATAATTTTTCAACTAAAACTAGTGGGAATGTTAACATTCACAATGGTGCCCACATGCACTTGGGACATTCCCCCTCACTGAAATCACTGAAACAGATAATAGTTATGTGTAAATTTTCAGTAGTTTAGGGAACAGGCACAGTGCCCCTGAGCTAAATCTACTCTAAACTTCAACTATCTAAAGATACCAAAAATTGTTCTAGTGGCATGCAGGAATCATGAAGATTAATTAACAGCTTTATATGACACACCCACAGCCAACATCCTATCAAATAGAGAAAAGCTAAAAGTATTTCTTCAAAAATCTGGAACAAGTAAAAGATGTCAATTCTCACTGCTCTTATTCAATGTCATACTAAAAGTTTCATTGTGTCCCATCACTCTGCTAGGTATATACACAAAAGAATTAAAAGACCCATATCCCAGTGACATATGTGCACCCGTGTTTATAGAAGCTTAGTTTGTTATTGCTAAATCTTGGAAACAACCCAACTGCCCATCAACTGAAGACTGGATAAAAAAGCTGTGGTTTTTCTACAGAATGGAGTATTACTCTGCCATAAAAATGATATGTTTGAATCATTTATACTTAAATGGACATACCTCGAGGACGTCCTCATAAGAGAAATAAATAGGTCACAGATATGTAAATATCTCATCTTTTCTCTGGTATGAGAAAATATGATATAAATGAGTTCTAGATTTATATGATATATATTGTGAAATAGAAAATACTCAAAGTGAAATAGGGTGAAGGGGAAAAATAATGAGATTATAATAAAAAAGAAAGGAAACAAAGTTTATGTATATGCGGGGGTAGTAGGGTGGGTAGGGCTATTGGAAAAAATGAGAATTAAGTTGTGTCATACACTGGTACAAATTCTCATTGTGGAATGCAATCATAATACATATATATAATATATCAATAAAGGTTTTAAAAAAATTTTTCATCCAGAACAATGAAACAAGAGAAAGTAATAAAAGACATACAAACAAGAAAGGTGGGGGTCAAATTATTCCCATTAATCCCAGCACTTCAGGAGGCTGAGGCAGAAGAATCAAAGTTAGAGCTCAGCCTGGGCAATACAGCATTTTGATAAGTCTCTATCTCGTAGTAAAACATCATTATTTTCTGTAGTACTAGAAATTAAACTCAGTATCTTTGGATTGACCTATCTCTTTAACTCTTTCTAAATTCAATTTTTTTTTGTTTCAGACTGGGTTACCCTAAATCACTTAGTTGCTCAGCATGGGCTCAAGCTTACCATCCTCCTGTCTCAGCCTACCACAGTACTTAGCTTTTGGATGTGCACTACCTTGCCCAACTGTTGTTGGGGTTTTAAAAGTATTGGTAGCATACCAGTGCACATATGATTTTTAAAAAGCAGAAAACTCTAAAACCACCACCCGAGAACCACTTGTATTATAATATTATTATATTATTTTGCCATCTGTGATGTAAATACCATTCCTCCAGTACCTGTCTGCTTCAGAAATGATGAGAATCCTGATTTGCTTGATTGGAGTTGCTGCTATTGTAAAGCTTAGATAATTTTCTTAATGTTTGCTGCCTCTGAGTGTTGGTGTATTGTAACATGTTCAGAAAAAAAAACATGTTGCTGGGGTGTGTTTCAAATGATACTGACAATTGTGAGGCCAGACTATGTAGTAATCTGAAGCAGTTTATAGTGTGACTTCTGAAGTATGACTATTGTCATTTACCATTTTCTTACTTTACATAATCTTCAGTTCAGAAACTTTGTGTTCCCTCAATGATTTCAGAGAAAATGAAGTGTTTATTCTACTTGATGTAACTTTAGGAGCAAAGTTGCAAATAGATATTTCCTACCTATGCAAAAGGCTCTACTGAAAGGTTTCATGACAAGAATTTCCCAGCTAAAATTTTAGCAGACATAGCTGCACACACAGATGCAAAGTCAAAGGTACAACACTAATTAAAGTAACTTTTATTAAATTAATGTCATTAAAAGATCCCTTCAAATTAATTTCTACAGTTCCTAAGGTCCCTGGGAAACATTCTTCATTTCTTAATAGTTGATGTTAATGAAAATTTCTGTGATGTTCATGCTTATCACTGGGGGATTCTGTACTTGGGTATATATCAAATTTGCGTGAAAATGCAGTGAATCTGGAAAACGTTAAGATGATGAGTTATGATCAGTGCCTCCATACTAAGGGTTGGTAGTAGGGGTTTCCCACTTATAGCAGAGGTCTTGCATGTCTGCTCATTAATCTTTCCTTTTCATACTTTTAAAATGTAACAGGACCAAAAAATCTGTTGTTCATAACACTCTCCCTGAACATCTCAGTCTTGGGTGTCCAAGAGTCACTGTGCATTTGGCATTTGGATTTTCTCTGCTGGCTTTTCTCCTTCCTGAGCTCCAATTATTCTGCACTGACATTTTTCTTTAACGTTATGTATTGTCAAATAGCCGAGGGTGATAATGACTTTCACAGTCTAAGTTCTTGGTTATGAATTATGCTTAGGTAGAGAGTTTTAGAATTTGAGGTTCTCTGGATTGAATGTGGACAAAGTTAATTTTAGCACATTAGTATGTATCAACTTCCTGGCTAGTGGCAAATTTTATATATATACCCTTACAAAAACCATAAGCATGACACTCAGGACCACATCAATAAAAACAGAATAAAAATAGGCCCTATCTTCTGAGTTTTCTGCTTTGTTTCTCATATAGTGGTTCATTTCTTTGATATTTGTGGGCATATATTAGTTAGTAACTGTAGTGGCTTTCAGGGAATAAGAGCCAGATGAAGCTAAAAACCAACAAATATTTAATAGCTTAATTAATAATATTGCCACTTTTCTTTATGAAATGATAAATTATAGCAGTTTAATTTTAGTTATGGGAGGTTTTACTTCAGGTGACATAGTTTTGAGAAACAAAGCTCTACTTTCAACTGAAGAACTTATCTGACTAGATATACAGATTGTTAAGAAAACAAAGTACCTTCGCTGAAGAATGAGGATTGACTATGATGGTCATCTTGAGGTGAGTGTTGCAGTTCTTGCCACCATATCCTGAAGAAATGTTAAATATTTCGACGGAGAAAGAATGGCCACATTAGGGGAAGGGTAGTATCACCGTCGTAAGGAATAAGGAACTAAAGTGTCTGGATTTTTAACATTGCTACGGTTTTATTTACTATAACATACTCTGGCACTTTATAATTAGAAGTCCTGGAAAGGTTCATCATAGGTTTAAAAAAAATTTTTTTTAAAGTTTTTGTTTTTAAGTAAATATGTATATACAAGGATATGAAAACAAACACATTAAAATAATTCTGAAAATTCTTTTTAAAAATCAAGTTCATGTATGACACATTTTTAAGTCACGGACTTAATACTGAGCTTTTTTTCAGAGTTCTGCTGAATGAAGTTTCATGATTCATAGTTTACTCATCTCCAAAATTCTATATACTTTATGAACTTTTAAAATAATTTGTTGAATTTGAGGTACATATAAATTATTGACATGAATTTAAAGAGATAAATAATTTTCTTCAATAAATGTAAAGTGAAGAATATTTATGGTCCAAGAACCGTTTGTGGTATTACCAAAAGCAAAGCCTTCATCTGCTGAAATTTCATTAAACCCTTAGCACTATAAACACTTTGCTTTCTAGCATGCAGTGAGGATTATGATTAGTAATATGCTGAATTTGAGGTTGTTCTGTGGTTTCTTATAAATCTTTAATATATATTTTTTAATGATTATCAACATACTTTGTCCACCTGAAGTGCAATAATGAGGGCCTGTTCAACTTCTGCTCCACTATGGCTGGAAGTTAGGATATGACTTTTTTTATATTTTCTTTTTCTTTTTCTTGTTTTTTAAAGTTTTTTGAAACAGGGTCTCGCTTTGTAGTTCAGGCTGGCCCTGAGCTCAGCCTCAAACTCACATCACTCATCCAGAGTGCTGGGATTACAGGCGTGAGCCACCACGCCCAGCACTGTGGTATGTAGTACTGGTTGCTTATGGGTGTGAGTCTCCACGCCCAGTATGGTATGTGGTTACTGGGGATCAAACCAGGTCCTTGTGCTTGCAAGACAGGGGCCGGAACCACTGAGCTAACTCCCTGGCCCTGACTTCTTTTATATTTTCATTTCCATTCATTTACTATCTAAAAGTTTATCATCAAATAGTAAAAATAATCTGTAATAAAACTATTCTATCGAAATTGTCACTTGTCACTTAGTTTTTCTCTTACATTTTTATCCTGATATACTCTGTTTGTAATCAATAAGAAAGAAAAAAATCGATCTTTTAAAAAATATCTGAAAATATTACCTGATGTTTTCATAACTTCTCTGTTACTAATCTGAGTTCATATAGGAGAAAATCACATTAAAATGTACTCTGTACACAGGTGGTATTAGACGCTGTGATGTGACTTCTGTATGGTGTCACAAGCCCCCCAAATCTTTGATTTATTTCCCTCTGAAATTCATAAGCTCATGACTCAATACGTAAGAAAACTCTTCTACTGACCATATAAATGAGACTATATTTGAAGAAATGGACACTTTATTTTTGTATTTCCTTAAGGAAGGAACAAGTAAAGCCTTAAAAAAATTCCAGGACCAGGGATTTAGCTCAAGCGGTGCTGTGCCTACCTTGCAAGTACAAGGGCCCAAGTTCGATCCCTGGTTCTAAAAACAAACAAAAAGAAATGACAAACAAACAAACAGAAATTATACATTATCATGCTTGTTTTTTTTTTCCCATTCCTAGTAAAATTTCCTTCCATGAACAATGCATGGAGTTAGAAAAAGGTAGTGTCTCACATTATCTATTTAGTTAACTAATTTAACTACTATGTTGTCATATATTTTCATACATCTTTTACAGTTATTGATGTCTTCATGTCATTATCAGGAGTTCTGGATCCAGACTTACAACAAAAAGTTCTGTTTAAATGTGATTCATATATTTTTAATGAAGAAATTAAAGACAGAGTGTTTAAAAGTCCTAAGGCTTTGGATAGTTAATTATGAGTATGGGGATCCTCAGATATGTTTATTCTGAGGTGATATAACAATTATCCTAGTTAGAAAATTTCCTCATTGTGGTGATCCTGGTGAATTTGAGAGACAGACTTTAGGGAATTTTAGGAGAGCTGTATGTGTGGGGGTCTGGACACCCTAGATCATAGTGCTGAATGTCTCTGAAGGCAGTTTGTGGAGTAATTATAGAAGTCCCCTTCAAGACCATATTCACAGGCCAGGCAGCACATGTACAGGGCACAGATACACAAAGGTAAAGGTCAGTTGCAAGACTGAGAAGTGGTGAGAAATACCCAAGTATGGAGAGTCAGAATTTGGTGTTGAGTTCCATGAATCCAGGGCTTGGGAGAGACTTTGTGCTTGCCACAGATCTGTTCTAATAGACTATAAAATCAGAACTACACAAGTCTATAGAAACTCCACCACAAATTATATTGCATATTAGAACAAAATGAAACATCCTCAATGGAAAATAAAAGTACTAAAAGATCCTCATGTTCTTCACAGTGGCCACCATGGCATAAAAACAAACAGACATTCAAAGAAACCAGAGTTTGAGATGAAAACATGAAAACAAAAATGCTATCAAAACCAGACACCAAGATAGGCTATGCATATATGCATATGTTCAATAGTTCTGATGAAAAACTATTGATAGAGTTACTAAGTGGAATATTAGGGCAACAATAAAAATCATGACAGAAAAGAACTAAATAGAAGATCAATAACTAAAAGTACAATCATTGAAATTTTAAAAAGCCTCTGGATGAATTTAGTAGAAAAATAAAAATGGAGGAAGATAGGATTAGTGAATCTGAGGACCTATTGAGTAATTTCAAATTAATTTTTAACTTACAGAAACATACTTCATATTAATGAGCTATCTGCAGTGTTTAATTTATGTACACAGTGCATCATGTTGAAGGTTAGACATCAGATTAGACAAATTCATCTCATCAAATATGTAACAATAGTTTGTTGTAAAAATGTTTCAAATCTTTTATTCTGGCTTCTGAAGATATATACTACCATACTTGTTCTCTGTAGTCACGGTACTGAGCATGGGCACCTACAGAAATTCTTTTCTGTAACTGACTCAACATCTGTCAGCTGGTCCCCCTTCTCAGCCCTGTGTCTGTGGCTCTGGTAAACAGCATTGTATTTTCAAATTCTAGGATATTTCTACATGTGAATGAGATCATACAATAATTTCCTTTCTTACTTGGTATAAGGACCTTCAGTTCATCTTTGTTTGCAGAAATAACAGGATTACATTATTATTTGTGGGTGAGTAGTATTCTGCTGTATGTACCACATTTTTTATTTATCCATCAATTCACAGATTGTTCCCATTTTCTGACTAATTTTTGAGTAAGGAGACTACAGACATGAGGGTATAGGTGTCTCTTCCACACAGTAGAAAGAGATACTCTAATCTGAGCACAAAAAAAAAAAAGCAGACTGAATAAAAATGATTATTTTTTGGCATAGATGAAAATACTGAATAGCATAATATACATGTAATTACAGTTTCAGAATGGGGATGTGGGAGAAAAACATTAGCAAAAGATTTCCATTGTTTGGCAAAAATCAATTTATAGATCTAACAGTCATATTAATTTCTAAGCAAGATAAATCTTAAAAGCCTATACCTGGATGCATCCATGTCAAACTGCTGAAAATGCAGAGACCAAATAAGAAAATACGGAAAGCAGAAAGACAAATCACACAGAAAGGAATGATTTTAAAAATTATCACTGCTTTGGGACCAGGGAGTTAGCTCAGTGGTTCCGGCACCTGTCTTGTAAACGCAAGGACCCGGGTTCAATCCCCAGTAACCACATAACAATACTGGGTGTGGAGACTCACCCCAGCAGCAACCAGTACCACATACTACAGTGCTGGCCATGGTGACTCATGCCTGTAATCTTAGCACTTGGGAGGCAGGGGCAGAAGGATTGCTGTGATGTGAGTTGGAGGCTGAGCTCAGGGCCAGCCTGAACCACAGAAGCGAGACCCTGTTAAAAAAAAAAATTATCACTGCTTTGTTATAACTGTTTTATTAATTAATGGCAACAAATGTACAATGGAGCTATTTTCAATGTGCAGAAGGGAAAGCTCTGATAATTTAAAACATTATATAGTGGTATCTCAGTACACAAACTTAATTTTTCCACAATTCTAGTCAGAAACCAAATGAGACTACAATCAAATAAAGTCTTCCCAGAATGTCAACATAGAACCCAGTGATTGAAATGAATTCAGTCTTGTTTGATTCAGGTTGTGATCAGCATCTTGAAAGAATTAAGTTGGTGAATTGAAGAACTACTGTGGCAAAATAGACTTATATATCACATAGTTTCTCATATATTAGAAATCCAGATTGTAAAATGTTAAAAAAAATAAGCTAGATGATAAGAAACAAGGACATAATGTTTTTGAAAATTGAAAGGGGACCAAGAGCTGGAGAAATGGGGGGGGAGTAGGGGAGGAAAAGGGACAGTAAAAGGGACCGAGGTATATTGTGTACATGTACCAAGTCCCCATGATGGGTGTAAGCCTATGTACCATGCATAAGTACTAATAAAAATTTAAAATTAAAAGTAGGCACTATTATAAAGAGATTTGTAGGTAAGTGAAAGCAAAGAGGATTTAATGCTGCTTATAAAATACTGAAGTCTATTCTAGCTGAAAGGAAATGATCTTGCATAGTTTTGGATCACAAGCACTAATGAAATAAACATTGTATGAGAATGGAAAATGTACTGGTTTATTAACCCAAAATCTAAGTGTCAAAATAGTAATATTTTAGATTGGAATTTATAACATATATAGAAATACAATGACCAAAGTAGTGAAAAAAAAAAAAAAAAAGAAAGAAAAGCTCAGTAACTGGACTTATATCTCTCTAAATTTAGTACACTTTAAGAAGAAACATATGAAATGAAAAGTGAGAAGAAGAAATGGGAACTGAAAAATGAAGATGTTATATAAACTTCTAAGAGACAATAAATATAATCCTAAAGAATCTTCTATTACTTCAAAGAGAAACAAAAGAAGATACAGAAAGTCAGTACAAATGGAGAATGTATATTAAGATGGTGGACTCAATCGGTGCATACGTTCTGAGGCAGAGATTTGTCAGCCTATCAGATATACTACAAGAACCAGATATGTTTTGCATACAAGAAATGCTTTTCAATAGGAAGACACAAATAGGTTGCATGTCAGAAGGAGTGGTACGTATGCCATGTGAGCCACATGAGTAGATAGGCTGAGATGTTCATATTACTATGAGACAAAGCAGATCTCAAAACAGTCCTGCACATGATATAACATCACATTTTATAACTATGCAATGTGAACTTGTTTAGGAAGATACAACAAGCTTAAATACACTAATAAAGGAACCTCAAAAAATGTACATAAAATATAGAACTAAGGGGGAAATTGAATACAAAGGAGCTCATAGCTGCCAGTTAAGCTGTATTGCCAGTGTGATGGGCTTGTGGCCCTCAAGGGATTAGGAAGGAGCCTTCTTGGGGTGTCACGGAGGAATCTCACTGGAGCCAGGATTCAAAATGCCACAGCACAGGGCTTATGTGTGCGAAACGAAGCTGAGAGTATGTATTTTTCAAAGCGTCTGTAAGAATTATATACAAATCCCTCCCCCATGGTGATCGAACTCAGGACTTTGTGCTTAATAGGCAGATGTGGCACCACACAGCTGCATCTCCTGCCTGCTTTTATGAAAATCTGAGGTCCAGCATTTGGGAGGCTGCTATACTGAGTCCTTTCAAGCAGAGAAAATAAATGATATAGAATAAAACTATTCCAAGCATTGCTGAGGCATGCTGCCTCCTTTAAAGGATTTATGTATTTGTTTTATTAATAAATCCTATTGAGTTCTAGCAAATGTAGTTATATACATGCATGTTCTGAATATTGTTTTTTTTTTAAAATCATAGGGCAATAAACATGATGACAGGGTTTTTAGGTTTGCTGTTAGGATCTGTGATTCAGGGAAATAATCAGCATGTAATTTCAGAGGAACCTGGAAAATGAGGTAACTTACTGCATATAAAATATTTTAGGATGCATTACTCCAGCTGTGTTATACATTGGCATGTCCTCAGCTCAATTTAACAAACTTAAATATTGTTCATGACTTGAAAAACTGCGTTGATTTTTTTTTTTTTTTGCTATAAAAATTCTGGCATCCTTTCTGCATATTCCAAAACCACTTTCAACAGAGGTTTCTATAGTCAAGTAATGATTTAAAGATCACTAGAGTGACTATATATCTTTTATTATGCCCCATTATGAGTTTCTTTAAAACTATGGCCTCTGGGCACTGAACTTGTGGCTGTAAATCATAATGAAGATTGAATGACTGTTTCTCAGCCTCTTTCTTGATTCAAAACAAGTCTACGATACTGACATAGGCCTGCTTTTACTGCTAAATATCGTGTCAAGATTACATTGTTTTGTTTTTCATCAAATGTTATGACAGACCTTAGTGTAACAGGATTTGTGAGCATATACAATAATTGATACATTTTAATTATTTCAGTGGCATCAGTTCTTTGCTCTGTGTACAAGAATCTCATGGACATCGTGTAGACAAACTTGGCTTTATATTCAAATGAGTTCTAGAATATAAAGTAGATATTATGAAATAGAAAAAATTTAAAAGGAAATGGGGTGTACGGATAAGTAAAGAGGAGAAAAATAATATGATGGTAATAAAAACAGGGAAAGCTAATGCATATAGGGGGTCCGGGGGTGTAGGGTGGGTATGGGAATGGGAAAAAAGGAGAATTAAGTTGTGTCAGATAATATACTGGTACAAATTCTCAATGCTGAAAGTGATTATGATCTGTATATATAATGTACCAATAAAAATTTGAATTAAAAAAACCAAAAAACCCAGAAGCGCTTATGAAGCTAGAGGACTTTGAAACATTGTTGGAAAATGTGAAATATGTATTGAGTATATTTAAATTCACATTTGATTATAGAATATCTGAAGTGTTAAAAAACAGTGCAGCATGAGTCCCTTAGATTACAAAGCACTGGGGGATTGCAGAACTTGGCAAAAAGAACTGATGAAAAGTGTTATTAAGGAGTTCTTCAAAGGTTATTTTGAAGGTGGCCCAAGTTAGGTGGTAAGTTGATGTCTCAGTTGGTAAAATTGGTCAAAATAATCTTTTCTTTCTAGACTTTTTCTATTTCCATTTTTTTTTTTTTTAGACAAGGACTCACTTTGTAGTTCAGGCTGGCTCTGAGCTCAGCCTCAAATTCACATTACAGCAATCCTCCTGCCTCTGTCTCCCAAATGCTGGGATTACAGGCATGAGCCACCGCACCTGACATTGTGGTATGTGGTACTGATTGCTGATGGGTGTGAGTCTCCACATCCAGTGTTGTTGTATGTGGTTACAAAGGATCAAAACCAGGCCCTTGCTCTTGCAGGACAGGCACCAGAACCACTGAGCTAAATTCCCAGCCAGAATTTTCTCTTTTTCAAAATTCAAATCTTTATTACTACATTATGAATACAAATCACCATCACATTCAACATTGAGAGTTTGTACTAGAATATGACACAACTTGATTCTCATTTTTTCCCCTAACCCTTTGTTGCTCTTCTTCTATGTTTCTCTCCCTCCTCCATATTTGTCTCTCTCTTCTTCTCATTTTCCTATGAGAATAATGTAGATAAATTAATGAAAGTTAAAGCAATCAACACTTGGCCCTTTCTCTTCCTTTTGGAAAGACAGAAAAATACACTCTTGGTTCTTTCCTCCAAATTTAAGAAAATGAGGTATGAAAGAAACTGTTCATAAAATTTGCATGTCCAGGTAAGAAGAGGGGACCAGGGTTTTTCTTCTGTTTTCTTCTGTGCCCCTGTGTACTTAGTAGATTTGTCTACATGCTTCACATACTGTAATTAGAGGAACACACAGGAAAGGACACCAGGGCAGTACATGTGATAATAGTCTATGTAGGGAAGGTATAGTCCTAAATGATCTAAAAGATAAATTCACCATTTTGAGGTTACAGATATACAACACGACAGGAGAATGGGGTTTCTGGTGTTCACTACAACATTAGAAGTAGGTACACATACAAGAGGTTACTCTGTTGTGTTTTGTCACAGGTCATGTTCAATGTATGCACTAGTGGGCCTCAAGCTAGAGGATTTTAGGATCAGGAAGTAGACTCATTTGTATGTGTCATGCTCTGGTCAAATTTCAGTGCAAGATTATGGAAATTTATATCTGTTCTGTAGTTGATTACATTGTTCTTGCCAATTTCTTAATCTTTTCCATTAAGTTTTATTTACCTTTGACTTTATTCATTGTAAGTTGAATAGATAGTTCTCTTCCCTGTTATTGGTCTAGAACAGGTGCCTCTAAATAAATTTGAGAAGAAAAATTGAAAGTGATTGTGGAATAAGATAAGAAGGTCAGAGAGATGCTTATAACCCTCGCTTACTGCCTGTGCTACCTGGTGCGTACCATGTTGTTGCTCCTCCATGAGACCTGTTCATCATCTCTGTCTTGGAGGAAATTGACTGTGGACTGAAATCTCTGTGAACTCTAAGCTAAATAAACTGCTTCCTTTTTAACTTTGGATGACAGATATTTTTTTCATCAATGAGAGAAAAGTAACTAACACACAAATTTGGTACTAGAGAAATGGGGTCATTGCTGTGACATTACCTGCCTCGAAAGACTTTGGAAGTGATTTGTGGAAAGGGGAAGAGTTAGAAAAGATTTGAAGATGATGGGTACAGAATTACAGCTGGAATGCCTTAGATTGCTTTGTATGGAGAGTCTAGTCAGAGCTCAGGAAAAACAGAAGGCCAGTGAAGACCAGGTTCAGGAGGTTTCTCCTAGAAAGAAGAGCTGAACTGGCTGCTGGACTCCCGAAGATGTGTGTTGTGGCTTTGGAGAAAGTTTGTCTGCATTTAGTTTATGTCCAGAGACTTTGCCTGAAACTGAGATTAGGGGCAGTGGACCAGTTAATCTTAAAAAAGAAATTTCAAGGCAGTCAAATATTGAAGCAGTGGCATGGCTATAGTTGGGAGTTTTTAGCTAGATCTAGTTTAAGAATCAAGAACAAAGAGCCCAACAGATTGATTTAAAACATTTTGAGTTTGGCAGGAAAGGAAACTCCTGTGAAATTTTGGAACACAAAGATAGGGCAGAAAAGATTGATTGCTGAGAAGGAACCAAAGAGTAGAAAAGATGGTATGAGGACATCACAAGAAGGAGCAGGGCTCCATCCAAAATTGCAAAAGTGAAGGACTTTGCTTTGAGAAAGAAGTCCCAGAGTACCATGTTCCAGAATAGGAGCTGCCTAGAGAAGCTGTTCCAAAATGACAGCAGCCTAGGGACTTTTTCCAAAATGGCAGCTGCCTAGGGCACTTGTTCCAACATGGCAGCAGCCTCAAAATGGTGGCAGCCCAAAGTTTTTCCAAAATAACAGCAAACTAGGGAAGTTTTTCCAAAATGGCAGCACCTAGAGAAGTTGTTCCAAAATGGTGGCAGCCTAGAAAATTTGTTCCAAAATGGTAGCAGCCCAAAGTTTTTCCAAAATGACAGTTCCTAAGGAAGTTCCAAAATGGCAGCAGACTAGGAAAGTTGCTGCAAAATAGTGGCCATCTAAAGAAGTTTTTCCAAAATGGTAGCACCTTAGGAAAATTGTTCCAAAATGGTAGCACCTAGGAAAGTTGTTCCAAAATGATAGTATCTAGGGAAAGTTTTTCAAAATTGCCACAGCTAAAGAAATTTTTCCAAAATGGCAGCAGCTTAGGAAAATTGCTCCAAAATGGTGGCCTTCTAAAGAAATTTTTCCAAAATTTCAGTAGTTTAGAGAATGTTTCTCAACCGTCTCTAGAGAGAAAGAAGTTCCAGAGTACCATGTTCCAGAATAGCAGCTACCTAAAGAAATTTATTCAAAATGGTGACAGCCTAGGAAATTTGCTTCAAACTGGTGATAGTCTAAAAAAGTTGTTCTAAAGTGGCGGTAGCCTAGGAAAGTTGTTCCAAAATGGTGGATGCCTAAGGATGCTTTTCCAAAATGGTGGAAGCGTAAGGAAACCTTTCCAAAATGGCAGCAGCCTAGGAAAGTTTGTCCAAAATGGCAGCAGTCTAAGGAAGTTGTTTCAAAATGGTGACAGCCTATGGAAGTCATTAAAAAATGGCAGTAGCTAGGGAAGTTGTTATAAAATGGTGGAAACCTAGGGATGTCTTTCCAAAATGGTGGAAGCCTAGAGAAGTCATTCCTAAATGGTAGCAGCCTAAGGAAGTTTGTCCAAAATGGCGGCAGCCTAGGGACGCTATTCCAAAATGGTGGAAGCTTAAGGATGTCTTTCCAAAATGGTAGAAGCCTAGAAAAGTTTTTTTCCAAAATGGTGGCAGCCTAGGGAAGTTATAACAAAATGGTGGTGGCCTGGGGAAGTTGTTCCTTGCGATTTGGTTCATAGACACTGGACCCTTCCAGCTAAAAGGAAGGAAGACTGGCTCCTACTGCTCCAGCTGGCAGTACACTTTGGCATCATCCACGTAGTACTGGCTTTAGGTGTAGGCAGAATGAAAGAACTATAGGGTCTATGGCCATACTGCCCTGAACGCATTAAATCTCATCTGATACCAGAAGTTAAGCAGAGTAGAGCCTAGTTAGTACTTGGAAGGGAGAATTGTAGGGTCAGGAAAGCTTCCCCTCAGATTTCAGATGAAGAGAGGCCAGGCAGTGTTCCTCTGAGATAATAGTGTGTGAAGGTTTTAGTTAAAAGTGCAGCAGAGAGCTCAGAGGTTTGGAGGTTCAGGAGCATGGAACATCTAAGTTTTTGCAAGAAGGAAGCAGAATCAGGTGAAGAGAGAAGTCATGAGAACTACAACCACTGGAAGTGCCACAGGGGCAGAGCCACCCAAGCCATTCGGAGTTGACAACTTGCCACAGATGCCAGAGATACCAGATGTGAGATATAATGTTTGCCCTACTGGATTTTGGAGTTGCTTTGGTCCCATTCCTTTGTATCCTCCTGGTTATAACTTTTGGAATGAAATGTCTATCTCATAGGGTTGAATGTTGGGAGTGTTTAACTTTCATTTGTAAGGGGCTTACAGGTAAGAGTTTGCCTTAACTCTCAGGAAACTTTGGACTTCGACTTTTCAGCAATGCCGAAGCTCTCAGATTTGGGTAACTCTTAGAGAGGGACTAAATGTTTTTTTGCATAAAGGGATATGTGTGAATCTTTTAAAGGCCAGGGCACAATATTATGGTTTGGGCCTATGTGTCTCCCAAAGCCTCATGTGGTGATAGCATAATCTAGAGTATGTGAAACTGGGATTCATGATGTAATGCTAGGCTCTAGGGCACTAGGGTTAAGGGGATAAGTACTGCCACTCTAAGTAGTTTGAATAAGATAAAAAGGGCAGGGAGATGCTGTTAATCCTCTCTTGATGCCTGTATTACCTGGGGTGCTCAGTGTTGTTTCTCCTCTGTGGGGCCTGTGGGTCACCCTTGTCTTGTAGACAGTTGACTACAGACTGAAATCTCTGTGAAAAATAAATCCCTTCTCTTTTAACTCTGACTGTTGAGTATTTTTCTCAGCACCAAGAGAAAAGTAACTAACACAGGTAAGATTTGAATAATAGGAATTTCACAAGAAAATAGCAGGTAGAAAGGAAGGCAACTTTAAAGATGTGTCCAAATACATATTCTTAACTTGAAAGACACACATTAAAATGCTCATCACAGTGTATGAAAGGAAGACTTGTCTAGATGTATTGTTATGAAACCTTAGTGCAGATACTGCTAAGTTCAATGGTCTTCAAAGAGGTAAAATTTCACATAAATGATTTTTACAACCATTGCACTATTGAGATTCTCAGAAGAAATATTCCAGACCATGCAGTGATGCCCTCATCTTTGTAGGAGAAATTATTTCCAGCCTAGAAGTCCACATCTAGCCAAATTTTTGTCTAACTGGGGGACAAAATGAAATTATTTTCAAACATAGGTGATGTCTGTTTTATACCATGTACTTATTTGAGGCTGTTAGTAAACTGTTGCACTGAAATTAGGGTGAAATACAGAAAGAAAGCTTCCATCTACCTATCATCTATCATCCATCTCTCTGCACATTTTAATACTATAGACATCACCAATTTAATGGAAACCAAGATCTGTAATTCTGCTAGGTACTGAGACAGGTATGCATGAGTGTGCAGAGGTAAGGGAGGTAAAGGACGTAAACTGTCATCACCAGCAATTCACTTAGGCCAGTTATTTATCACCAGACTCTCAGCTATCACCTACTCTCTTCACTGGTCTTCGATGCAGGTGCTGGATTTCAACAAACAGACATCGCTGATTCCATGAGAGCCAGATTGTTATGAAACTAGGAAGAGGAGGAGCTTACAGAGGACCAAAAGGAGGAAGGAATACAGAAAAAAACCTGAGTTATCTTGTGTCTCTACCATGACAACTACCTATTTTCTGTATTAATGTCCTCTTGTTTAATGTTATAAACCATATAGGTGAAAATATTTGTGTAATTTTCCTCCATTTCATATTTTGACTGCAGCATAACATGTGATACTTAATAAAATTATACAAAATGTTTTTGTAAAATAAAAAATAAAAGAAAGTGATTGTGATTTTGACTGTGTATTACTTCATTTTCTCTTTTTCTAGCCCTTGTCCATGAGACAAAAACATGTGTCAGATAAGAGCTGCTCCTGTGCAACAAGAAGGCATCCAGGAACACATTCCTTCCTGCTCACGCTAGTGCTGGAGCCAACCTGTGGCCCACTTGATTTGAAAAATAAATTTTGTTGTCATGAGCCACTAATACTGTGAGTTTTGCTAATCAAGCCAAAGCTGACCAAAAAAATCAGATAATAATATAATTAGTTCTGGATAATTTGTAAAACTGCTTACAGGTTTTATTTTGCAGTGAGAAATTATAAAGAATCTTAAGCCAAAAGTGGAAAAAAATATAGCCATTCTCATCCCAGGAAAAGATAAATTGGTGAAGAGAGTTGGTCAGGAATAGAGTACAAAATGGAATGCTAAAAAGTAGCCTTTCATAGATTCCTGTATAAGGTCTTATGAAATCTCTTTAATAAATCAAATATTGTTGCCTCAGAACTGGAAAAGTAGAAAAAAAATTATAGGGCTCACTTTTAAGAAATTCACAATAGTAAGCAGAGTAAAAGTCTATAAAAGAAAGATTACAGACATGTAAATATATAAGGGAAGCATAGATTGGATAAACTTAAATATGGTTGGGACTTGTAGAAATCTTAACAACAGGTAAGTTTTTCAAGATGAATAACAACTTGGTGGCCACAAAGGAAGGTGAAAAGTCCTTCCAAATACACAGGAAAGAATCTGTTGTTTGGAACAAACTATATGCCATTCAAGTTGGCTAGAGCATTAGGTGTTAGCTTAGAATATTTGGTCTGATGAGATGAAAATGAATTGCTAAAGGTGAAATCAAGGAGAACCTTTCACGCCAAACTAAATAGGCTGGCATTTAGTCTAGGTAATAAAATTTCATTGGGGAAGATTTTAATCAGGAGAGACAGATGATCAGATTTTCATTTTAGAAAAAAAATCACTTTGTTATTTCCTAAACGGTCAGTTGCAAAGGGCCAAGGTTATAACCAGGGGCAATTAGCTAGACAGCCCTTCAGTCTTAAAATTATTTAATAGTATAGAGTGAGATGACCCTGTGTATTGATTTATATTTGCAAAAAGGAAATGCAAATATACTAAAATTGCTTTTGGAAATTCATCAGTTCTATCACATTTTGCATTAGGATCAAATGGAAACTTTTCAACTCTAGTTTTAAGCAAATCATTATTATTATTATTTTTTAATATCAAGAAAGTGGCTCCTGCATGCACCTTGACATCTTTAAATATTCACCCCAGTGAGAAGCTTACATCAAGAAAAGCACATTGGAGTTGAGAAAACCTGTGAGAATAACAACATATCTCTCTATTCATGCAGAAGAGTTTATTGAGAGGACTAGAGCTTTCATTCATATTTTAAATGTTTTCTGTGATTTTCTTTGTTCTTTTGCCTAATAAAGCCACATGAAGTTCAATGCATATATAATGGAGCCCCATAAAATGGATACAAAATGAAAATAACTTCCAGTTTTGCTTTTTTCTAGCATGAACCTCAAAAGCACAAACAAAATAAAATACGAGATTACATCAGACTGAAAAGCTTCTGCAGGTCAAAGCACATAGTCAATAGAGTGAAGAGGTATCTTATAAGATAATGGAAAATATTTGGGAATTATGCACCCAATAATAGGTTAATCCTCAGAATATGTAAGGACACAGACATCTCAACAGTGGAGAGACAACCTGATTCTAAAATGGGTAAGAAGTTGTAACTGACATTTCTCAGAAGAGATGTGCTAAGGCTAGCTATATGAAAAAGTGCTTCACATTTCTTAATCACCACATAAATAGAAATGAAAACCACAATGAAATTTTATCTCATGCCACATAAAGTTGCTATTATCAAAAATAAAAGCAGCTAAAAAGTGCTGGTAAGGCCATGGTAAGGAGAAACCCTCAAACACTTGGTAGGAACATCAGTCAGACAGTTGTATGTCCATCATAGAAGTTTCTCAGAAATGTAAGCAGAATTATCACACAACACAGAAATCCCATGTGTAGGTGTATATCTACAGCAAATGAAATAGGTATATCTGAGAGATATCTGCTGTTTCATGCTTATGGAAGAACTGTTAACATAATTGGGACATTATGTTAAGTGAAATAAGCCAGGTACAGAAAGATAATTACCCAATGATCATATTCATGTAAAATCTGAAGAAGCTGATTGCATAGAGGCAAGAAGTAGAAAGGTGTTACTAGAGACTTTATAGTGGTAGGTAGTGGAGAGAGAGAGGAAAGTTTGGTCACCAGATAGAAAACTTTAAGCATATTAGCATGAAAAGCATTAGTATGTTAATTGTGCACTAAGATAATTATAATTAGTAATAAGATAATATATTTGCTCCAAGATACTTAGAAGAGAGATCTTGTACGTTCTCACCACTAATAAATCATTAATATCTGAGGTGACATAGTTACTCAAATTGGTTAACAATAATATGTACATATACCAAATCACTGCATAGTAACCATACATATGTGAAAATATTATGCATCAGTACAATTTAAGACATTTTTGTAACATCGCGAGCACTTCTGGTTTTGACCTGAGAAACTGGGACAACATGAGAATTACAACATTTACCTCACTTCGGGTTTTAATATTTTTCTTAAGAAAAATCTTATTGTGTTGACGTGTAGCCTCGCAACTTTACTTTTGCCTCTTTCTTTATGTATTAGTACTCTAGAGCTTTAGTTGTGATGATTTCCCCAAACTGGAGACCTAGATACATTTTTATGAAATTAGAGAATGCTTTTTCTTTGAGGTCAGAAGAACTCCCTTATAGTTAGGGCTTGTTTGTCAGAACTGCTGTGTGTATCTAAGTCTACCTGATCGTGCGTGGGAGTTTTGTGTAAAATTAGCTTCTGGCTTCCTACCTGTGCCTAAGTGTTTTGCCAAACAATGCCAGAATGCTTCTAAATTGATCACTTTCCTTCTCAACGCATCCAACAAAACAAACCATGTTTCATTCTTAATTTCTGCTTCTTACTGTGCATAAGAAAAGACCTTGTGATTTCCTGCTTTATCTGCTTTTGATTTTGTAGGGTGACAACAGCTGTTTTCAAAAATACAAATAAAATACCTTTAAATAGAATATAATCGTTTCCAAACATGGAAAAATGTGTTTTTGTTCTGATGAGATATAAAGGGAAGGGCTAACAATGAAGCCCAATGGATTTGGAACACTTTCTGTGGTTCAGTCACGGAGGTTTTCCCAAGCGCATTATCCCCACTTCATTTTTCTATAAACAATTTTTGCATGCGTCTGTCCCAGGGAACAGGTATCTCTGCTGTTTTTAAGAGGTTAGTGTGTTTCTACAAATTTGTAAAAATATTTCAATTGTATCCATCTGAAAGTAGCGTTAGAAGTATGTCAAAATGATATTGTTTCTCAAGTGTGTTTTCTTGCAGACTGATGGCTCCACTGAAGGAACAATCACTATTTCTTTTTTCTAGAACCTTAAGATTGTTCATACAGCAATTAGGAATGTATAGAACTCTGCAGGGAAAAGATCTGACATGTGCAAACCAAAAATAATGACATTTATATTTAAAATCTGAAGCAATTTGAAACATGTCCTTTTCTATACTCTATTAAACATTTTACCAAGATATTGATTCTATTAAGACAACATGATGGCTCAGCTTTGCTAAATTCAATTTTGACCTTATGACTTCAAGTGACATTACCAATACCTTACTATAAATCTAAAAAAACCCAAAAGACATGTGTTCCAAGACAACATGAAATATGCCCATGTGTTACGTAGCAAGCATGTCTTCACAACACAGAGTAATCATATCTACATCATATCAGATGACTTTCCAATTTTGAATTGATATTTTAGTGTCAGCAAGTTTCTTTTTATATTGGTAAGGAAAGGGCTAACACCTAGTTTTCCAATGACTGTGGGCCAGTTGATCGATTGTCAACAGGACAGAAATGAGATATTCCCGAAGTGGTGACTGGATAGTACAAGGAATAACTTCATCAATGGGCTCATAGCTGAAGGATCTGATAGGAAGTGCATCCTACATGAGGGAAATGGGTCATCAGAACATAACGCTGGGGGCTATATCAAGTCTATGGCTCCTTCCCCACTGGCTCTTTCTGCCTTTCCTGGCTTCCCAGCTGCTATGAGTTTAACTAAGTCTCTTTCCCCTACTTTTCACTCTGCCATGATGCCTCTGTCTTGGAGTCGATTACCATAGACTTAGCCCTCTGAAGCCTTGAGCTAAAACAGCTCTGTTCTCCTCAGAGGTGTGTATAACAGGTGCTTTGTCACAGCAGTGGAAAAAAAATACAAAAAGCAGTAGTAATGTCATATTTACAAAGAAAAATAATGAAAATGATATTAACATATTATTTTGCAGATCAAATTTTACTTCAAATTTTTTGATTATCAATATTATATCTCCAGAATCATACAATGGACAACAGAAGGCAAAGTGTTAATTGAACATTTTCCACTATTTATAGGACCTAAAGTTCCATTATTTTACTTAAAAAAGAAAATTGGCAGTGTGGTGATATTCATTTTAATATATAAGAATAATATCAAAATTCAGCACCAAAAGAATAAATTTATATTTATAGCAAGAGGTTTGAGGCTTGAAATATTCTTTCTCATTTAGATGTGTGAATGAGTAATAGATTAATCTGATGTTTTTCAAAAGGAGACACACAAATGGCTAACAATGACATGAAAAAAATGACCACACCTGTCAATCAACAGGGAAAAACAAACAAAACTACAAAATATCAGTTCAGCCCAGAAGCAACTTTTTTTTTAGATTTAAAAAGACATGATAACAAGTGCTGGTAAAGTTGTGGAGAAAAGGATAAACTACAAATACACAAAAGCCCAAATCAAATGTCTTCTCCATGAGCACATTGGTGTCCTTTATACCTTCTTCCATAGTGTAGCAACACTGTGCTTGTTATAGAAAATAAAATCAGTAGAGATGTATTATTCATGTTTGTACTATCAGTCTATAGTTTTACAACTTAATAGATAGGAAGTTCTTATAAAAATTTGATAAATCTTTCAAGGCAACTTGTACATCATTTCAAATTTGGATGTATGCATTGCAGATACTTGTCTTTATTCATGTTATTACAAAGTAGAACAAGCCCTGATACATCTCAGCCTGATTAATTTGTGGCCTATCTTGAACCTTCTGTTTTATTGTCAGGTACTTGAGTGGGCGAATAAGATTCTGGAAACAATCTCATGAATATTTATGAAGGAACTTGTGCATCACAGTGCAGAAGAGAAAAGTAGCAATAAAAACTCAGTAAATGAGAATTGATAATATGTATTTTGTATTGTTAAAAATGGTTTTTATGATTCCGAGCTTCTGTTCAAGTCTATTTTTGTGTTTTTCTTACAAAAATATTTAACTATCATGAACAGCTGGCTTTAAGAATAATATTTTTTTGAATATTAACTTGGCATTAGTATCTTCATTTTGTAATTAGAGAAATGTCAGTAGAGAAACATACTTCATAAAATTTATTTTAAAAACAATGTATATTGTTGGATATACAACAATTATTGGATGTGGGATGTGTGGTGGAAGGATTCACTTTTTTTTTTCTTTTTGAGACAGGGTTTTGCTTCTGTATTTCAGGCTGGCCCTGACCTCAGCCTTGAACTCCTGCATCAGCATCCCAAGTGCTAGGATTGGCACTGTGGTATGTGTTTTTAGTTGATGGTGGGCATGAGTCTCCATGCAAGTCTCCATGCCTGGCATTGTGGTATGTGGTTGCTGGGGATCAAACCCAGGCTCTTGCACTTGCAAAGCAGGTACTGGAACCACTGAGCTAAATCCCCGGTCCACTTATTCTTTTATATCAAACTAAAATGCAATGTATGGAAAAATGCTTTGCTTTGTCATGTAAATTTTTCTTGAGATACAGTTTTCCAGTAAAAGTTTGAGGGAATAGAAATCTCATTAATTACATTAAAACTGTTTGTGCTATGAGTATTTCTATCAGAATCTCTATCATCTATGTACTGGACAATAAGTTAAGTATGAGATTTCATGGACAATGCTTTTGCTGCCAGTCCTTAAAAGAAAAGAAACTAATCTTTATTTTTTTTCATGTCAGGTGGATTTTCAGTGTTTGAATGTATACATGTCAGAGGGAAATGAGATAGAGGTTTTTAAATATTTTTTATTTCCTTTCATAATACTTATAATTTTCTCTATTTTGTGTGAAAGCCTCATTAAATGTTAACACTTTTTAAAGCAATGTTATTATCTCCAGAGATAATAAAGAAATTTCAACTTTGAAGACAGAAATAAACACATTCTTTAAGACTGCATTATTATCTTGTTAATATGGATTATTGTGCACTTCCTTATTGAAACTAAGATCACTTATATGATAACAGAATTTAAAATTAATTTGATAATGAATATTCAAAATGGCATGAGGACATCAAAATGTAATATGGTGGTAAACTTCCTTTAGTGTAGAATATGGAATATTCTGTGGTGCTTTTAGAAAATATTATTTTTAAATCTCATGTTTATAGCAAGTTCTCTATTTCTAGAAGAATTACCTTCCAGGAGAAGATTGCATCTTCCACTTTGCACTCTAACCTTGTTTTCTAACCTGAGCAGTGTCTGATCTTGGTAGCAGGTGCAGAATTAAGAGAGAGTCTGATAAAGAAGATGACTGCTTTGCATTAAGGCCAGTGAGTTCCTCACTCATCCTGGGAGAGGAGAGGGGAGCCGGTGCATCCAACAATGGATGGGAATGGCAGAACACCACACTCATGAGTGAAGCCTCCTTCCTGAAATGAAATACAAAAGAAAAAGAGGAAGGCAAATGTTTAATTTATAAATAATTCTATTTCAGATCTTCAGCCTAAGTTTCAGAACAGCTATATTGCATACTGTCAGGATGAGAAATGCTCTTTAAAAACATTTAAATATGTGGAAAAGAAGAAAAACTGATGCAAAGAATGGAGGTGAAGAGATGCTTGACAGCATCTGCCGAGAGCAGTTATCAGTTGAGAATACGAAACAAATTCTTTTTGTTTTTCCTCCTCCTTTTTATCCTTACTTCCTACCCAACAGAGAAACTAACAAAACAATTTGATTTACAGACCATAAAGTATTCAGGAATAAATTTATTCAAAGGTGAAAGTCTTATACACTAAAACTGTAAAATATGCATGAAAGAGACTAAAGACACAAAATGAAAAGACATCTGCTTACAGATTGTAAGAATTTTATTATCAAGATGCATACATTATCCAAACAAATCTATAGGATCAATACAATTCCTACCTAAGTCCTAATTTTTATTTGAATTAAAAAGCATCTGAAAATTTGAATGGAACCAGAAAAAAGATAAATTTTCTAAGCAATCTTAGAAAGCACCACATTACCTGATTTCAAAATAACTAGAAACTTCAAAATAACACAACAGTACTGGAATGGTAAACAAGAAAATAAGTGGAACAGAGAGAACCTAGAAATAAATTTATCCAAATTACAACAAAGTGATTATCTGTCTATATATCTATTTATTTATTTGCTGATATTTTGCAAAAGTAACCAAGAAAACACATTGAGGAGATATAGTATCTTCAGTAAACTGTGTTGGAATAACTAGGTATTAAAACACAGGAGAGTAAAATAAGACTCATCTCTAACCATACAATAATTAACTCAAAAATTAAAGATTTGAATGCAAAACCAGAAATTATGAAACAAATGGAAGAAAATATAGAGTAAGCACTTTATGACTTTAATATGGGCAATAATTTTTTTGGGTAAACCTTCAAGAAAAAAAATAGAAGCAACAAGAGCAAAAATAAACCACGAGGATTACATCAAAATAAAAAGCTTTTGCACATCAAAGGAAACAATGAACAGAATGCACAGATGACATGGAGGATATATTTTCAAATTATACATTTACTGAGGGTTTAATATCCAAGCACATATAAGGAGTTAAAAAAAACTTGAATAGGAAAAAGACAATAGCCTGATTTAAAACTGAACAAAGGCCTAGACTAGATGTAAAATTCTAAAGGTATAGAAATTTTCAACATCGATAATCACCTGAAAAGTTGGCATTAAAGCCAAGAGAAATATTATCTCACATCTGCTTGAAAGGTTATTATTAAAAATAAGAGAAAAATAAAAGAATGGAAAGAAAGCAATTTTGCAAGAGATTTAGAGAAGAAGCAATCCTTGAATAATGTCAATTGCTTTTGTAAATTTGGTACGGCCATTAGGGAAAACAGAATAGAGACCAATCAAGAGGAAAATATGATTTGACAATCCCATTGCTAGATGCATATTCAAAGGAAATGAAGTCACTGTTAAAGAAATATCTACAGTCCTATGCTCATTGCAGGACTGTTCATAATAGTCAAGAAAATGAATTTAACTGTCTGTGAACAGATGAATGGATATATTACCAGGAAACATTGTCAAGTCATTTAAAAGAACAAAACGCTGTCATCTGTGGCCATGCAAATGAAGCCAGAGAACACTATGTTAAGTACAAATAAACTGGAGTCTTAGTCACGGGGAAGTAATATGTAATGTTCACCTATTTTAACTTATGTTTTCAGTCCATGGCTGGTGGACTCCATCCAAGGCAGAAAGGCTTGGTGAAAGTTCTGGGCAGTAGGAAGCTGCTCATGGTAGGTCAGTAAGGATGCAAGTGGAAAGGGTGGACCTGGGCAGGAAGATAGATCCTTCCAAGTCACGCCCCCAGTGACTCGTTGCTAGCCAGGCCCCACTTCTTACCAGCAAATCAGATCCCTTAATCTAATCACCTCCCAGAAAGCTCTGCCTCCTAGAACATGAGGCTTTGGGGGAGGCACATTCAAACTCTAGCAGCCACACACAGAAAGATAAATACTAACAGATATCACTTATATGTAGAATTTTAAAAGGTTAAACTTAGGGAAAGAGAAAGGAAGGATGATTACTACCAGACTGAAAACAGAGAGACTGGGGAAATGTTTACTGAAGAATAAACATTTCAGTTAGAAGGAACAAATTCAGGATATCTTTTGTAAAACATAGTTTGTGTAGAGAATAATGGCATTATTTCATATTTAGGAAACACCAAATCAATAGATTTTTAAATGTGCCGAATACTTAAAAATGACAAAATGGAATGCAAGGCTTATGCTAATCATCTCAATTTAGGCACTTCATTATCAATGTAATTTACAATTCACAATGTATAGCAAAAATGTCACACTAACTTTCACTTAAAATAAAAGATATATAAATGTCCATGAGGTATAAGAAAACTATTTAATAGCACTAATCATCAGAGAAAAGTAAGTCAAAACTCAAAGGAAATAATTCTTTTCATTTAGGATATCAGAGGTATAATCAAAAAACAAAAACAAATTAAAAAAAGGTAGTGAGTGTTCCAAGGAAGTAGACATACTGCATATACTTTGTAGGTATGTAATTACTACGGCATTCAGGAAGAGTATGCAGCCTCTTGATAAAATTAACAATAGAGTTATTGTAAAATCAAGAAATCCCACTCCTAATTATAAAAAGATTGTAAATTAAGATTTTGAAGAATTATTTAGAATTCCACATTAATTGCCCATTATTTACAATAATAAAGGCCTGTGAATAATCAGCTTATATAGCCATCTACATTCTGAGAAACTGCTGCATTCATAGTCCAAGGGGGCTTGGCTATTGGGCATTCTGATGGTAGACCTGGCCATTGTGCTAATGGTTTGGTTTTACCAACATGCAGAATGTAAGAGTGGTCAGGCCAGAGATCCTTCCACCAGATTTTAAAGGGAAGTCTCAGTAGCTAATGAAGAAGTCCCTGAAAGAGCAACATGTGAGTTGTTGGAATGAAATTCAAGGTGCTGTTGAAACCATAAGAGTTTTGAGATGCCCAGAATTCATAACACCTTAGTCTAGAAGTGGAGCTGATCCAAGACAGAGTCCATATGGGCTGAAAACAGTAAGATCACAGGGATGGGTCCCTCCAGTCCCTCTGGAACTCACATCCCACCAGCATATGTTCTAGATGCCTGGATACAAGAATTGATTGATCTGCTGGATTTGGTCTTGCTTTAGTCCTATTCTTTTATATTTTCCCATTCATCCTTAGTCCATTGTAACTTGAAGTGTTGTAATTTTCTTTTGACTTATACAGAGGCTCAGAAAGTTTTCTTTGAGTCTCAGGCGAATCTTAGACTTTTGAAGAAATCTCCAATTATTGATTCTTTGGTAGAAGGGATTTTTAAAACTTTTCTTTGACCATGACATTTAAGTGGAATTTTTGCCCTCACGTGTATTTCAGGACTTAGTATGGCTTAAGAAGAGTTGTTTTGACATCAAGTTGGCAGGTGTGTGTGTGTGTGTGTGTGTGTGTGTGTGTGTGTGTGTGTGTGTGTGTAATATGATGGACAAGCTTGTTTTGTCAACTTGTTTGGTTTGGGAGCCTTGCAGTGGTTTAACGCTCATAATTCTGGGTGTGTCTAGGCGAGTCACATAGGTGTGACTGCACCTGTTCCCTTACCTCTTTCTCTCCACTGCTGCTCTCTGTCTTTGCTGTCTGGCTGCCATGAGTGAAGCAGCTTTACCTCCTTGCGGCTTTTGCCATATTGTTGTTGATTCCTTGTTGCCAGCTGATCTAGAATGGAAACCTCTGAACCTGTGAGCCAATTTAAATCTGTCCTCCTCTAAGCTGTGGGTATGGGGTATTGTGGCCCAGCCATGAATTGCTGACTGAATTACAGAGTGAAGTGTATGTAGTGTATGCTAAGTTTAAGTCACAAATCTACCTTGTTTTGGAAATTTAAAATAATCTGTTTCTAGCACAATGGTAACCTGTAAGATTGTTAAGGTTTAATTTTCCAGATCAGAGTCTCCAGCCTGAGGAAGGCAGGAATAAGGACTGATTATGAGAAAAACAGTCTCACTTCCATGAGAATAGCTCTTCATTTGTTTTCCTTTAAATTAGGAAAGTGAAGTTGAGAACTCTTCTGTGGAGTAGTGATGAAACAATAAAAATGATGTGATATAGATGCAAGGATATCACATTTTCATTTTTTCTAAGAATTAATATATTTTTAAAAACCCTTTTCATATTGTTGTATTTTATCATTTTATAAAATAAATGAGATTAAACAATAAAATAATTGATATTTTAAAATAATTCATGGATTATAATTATTTCAGTCAAATAATTTTGTTTATAAATATGCACTGCATTTTCCTCATGGTTTCTTTTTTCCTGCTGATCCAACATACATTTTATGGGGACTTGTCCTGATCTGTGGGAAGAGACACAGGAATCTCTTCTGTGGTATCTCTGAAGGGATACAGATTCCCTGGTTACATACACACTTCTGACAGTCCAAGCCTTCCAGATTGGAGAGTCCACCCTGAGAAAGGCAAGGACAAGTAACTGAGCTTAAGAAAAACAATCCTACTTCAACAAGAATAGTTCGGCATTGGTTTTCTTTCCTTGCATATGTGATTTATAGAACATCCCGATTTTAGCATGAAACGATAAATTTAGGGTAATATCTGTGCTGTTTTTTTTACTGTGTCGACCTCAGTAAGAAATACCCCAAGTAAACTGTGTCAGCATGGTCTGAGTGTGCTTGAGGGGATTTACTGAAGACTTTCCGGGACTTGTGTGAATTTCTCCAACCGATGGGCTTGCTGCCTAAAAGATATGCAGGAAAGGTTAGTTCTGTTTCTTCCTAGGAGCTGCAGACTTCACTTTCATCTTTGATATCTCTGGGAAGACTCTTAGCAACCAGAGCAGAACCTTTGGCCTCCTGATGCTGAGGACCCTTATGGGACACCATAGTCAGTGAGAGGAAGCCTTTCATGGACCCCTCGGATTCCCAGTGCACAGGCTGACCTTTCATCCACCCACACATGGAGCTACAGGTCCATCTTACTGTTCTTCTCTTTCCCTTATCCTATGATATCTGGAGGTCCAGAAGCTACTTTTTCTAAGTTGAGAGAGTCCAGTTCCATTTGCTATGGTCTTCAAAATTCTAGACAATCATGTCAACTCTTCTAAACTCCTCGTTGTGATCAACTATCATCATAGCTGGGTCCTGGTTCCTATTTCTGCAGCTCAGAACATTTTCAAGGTGGAAGAAAACATTCCTTTCTCCTTTAGAAAAGGGATGTGGCCCCATCATACCAATGAGTTCCATTGATGCTCAACTTACTTACTCACAGAATTCTGAGAACTTCTTGAGTATCATCTGTCCTAATGATTTCTGTTCTATGTGTGTCATCACTGGACACCATGGGCATCTCTTGCTGAAGCTGGTAGTCATGGCACATGAAATCCTTGTGCTTGAATCTACAGAAACTTTATATACATTGCACTCAGGTTCAAGGATAACATTTCCGAGTAGATAGGTGAAGTCTTTTTAAAATACACCGTATTAATTTATACTGTTAGAAACACTTTTGTATAAATGAAAGAAAAATAAGGTTTATGTAAATATAATATTTTCATTAGGTTTAAAAATTATTGAAAAATTATTAATACACTGTCAGATTTATACACAGAGATATTAAAGGGTTGAGCTATGCTTGTATGAAAAGCAGCATATGTAATTTCTTCATCAGTTGCTCTGAGATTTCCATTTTGAAGGTTTCTAAGTAGTAGTTCTATGTGGTATTGTAAAGCTGAACCTTGGCATGTGATTTATTGTTCATAACAAAGACCTTAAAGCACTCGTACAGGATTCTCAGTGAAGAAATATTTTAAGGTTTCCTTCACACTGTACTGTCTTTGTAAAAGCTCTCTTCAACACTTGCCTCTGGTTATTGAGTGAACTGTTTATGGCTTCCATTATAGAATTTAAAATAACTTTCTGATAAGTGTGTGTGTGTGTGCACGTGTATGCATGTGTGTGTCTGCGTGTGTGTGTATGTGTGTGTGTGTGTGTGTGTCTGTCTATCTGTCTATCTGTCTGTTTTCCCACTTTCAGTGAAAACTCTAATCAGCCTTTATTGCTGCAGGCTAACACTACTCTGTATCCAATACTAGGACAGACGACAATAAAATAAAATAAGAACATCATAAAACAAAATTAATTGCTGCAACCTTCACCCTGGGTTTCACTTTGTAGATTTTGCAGATTCACTTGAGTTATCATCCTCACCTGAGGGATGATGTTGGTGATGGCTGTGATTATGATATATCGACATCTGTCCCCCGGACATTTTACAGAGACCAGAAAATTAATCTCACATTGCTTTAGATGTTTTTGTTTTAAGCTGATATTTGCAATGGTGTATCAGATAAAGAGACATAAAAAAATGATAAGGTTCAATTTTATGCCTGAGAATGTTCAAATGAAAAGCAATGCAGTCATGGAGGGTACCACATTATTTCTTCATCTATAAAAATTTTTTGTAACCCTAAGATAAGAAATTTTTATATGGTTATAGATAACTTGGAGTCACTGGAAATAAATAACTTTTAAACTAGGTAGAGCCATAACATATTGGTAGTTTCAAATATGGATAAGATAAACTCTAAAATCAAGCAAACAGTATATGGGTCTCTAATTTTCAGAGCATCATAGTGAACAATAGCAGTGGTATTTTTCATAATATCATAAAATCATGCTTTCTAATGAAGTTTTCATATGATCCAATGCAAAAGTAATGGAGACCATGTTAATAAAACATCTTAATTTTCAACACTTCTGCTTTTTAAAATAAAATGTCCAAACCATGAAAGAGTAAAGTCATTATTGCAATTTTTACTTTGGAATTTGACTCAGCAGCTGGTTCATAATGATCTCAGAACTTATAGGCATACCACTATTTAAAACCTTAAGTGTTTTAAAATTGATTTTACTGGTAAATTTTATATATACATTATGATCATAATCAACATTGAGAATTTGTAC
>PVIR01015291.1:0-38584 GCA_004026965.1 Petromus typicus
GCTGTGCGCCAGGTAAGATGTCAATACATGCATATATTTCACCACATTTAAGTCAGGTTAAATGTATCTGTCTCCTCAAGCAATTGCCACTTCTTTATGGCGAAATCTCAAAATCCTTTCTTTTAGTGCTTTGAAATGGACAGCACATTATCACTACTTCCTATTGTCTCTCGATTGTCCCCTGAAATCACACACCAGAGGCTTTTGCTCCCCTCTAACTTAGTACCCACTTATCAGCTGTTTCCAGTCACCCTCCTGTCCTCTTCACCCCGGCTCTGCTAAACACCATTCTACTGTCAGTTGACAATAGAGTTTACACCACTGAGGTCTTAGCTCAGTGGTTCTGGCGCCTGCCTCCCAAGCAGAAGTCATGAGTCGGATCTCTGGTACCAACAACAAACAACACTAACACCAACAACAAAAGTAAAACCGATAGAGTTGAGAAATACTACTGGGCTGGCATCCTATCCGGAAATCTTGACTTCACTAGTCTGTAGTGTTGCGGCTTTGCACATTGATTTGCATTTTCTATCGTAGGTACTGTCATAGAGACACGCGACCAGCTGTCATATTGTGAAGAACCCACACAACTCTCAGGCCCCACTGCAACAGTCAAAGTTTGATCAACGTTTTTTAAAACTTGGGTTTTATTGGTACATTTCATATATGCATGATGATCACATTCAACATCGAGTATACCAGTGCATGACACGTCTTGATTCTCATGTTTTCCCAGTACTCTGCCCTCGCTACAACTCCCCACACCCCTGTAACAAAAGAAAACAAAGCTTATGTATATAACTGTGCTCAGTCTTACTTCATCTATGCCCTTCTTCCCACCCTTCCAAGTTAGCTTCAGCAAATCACAGACATCGTGTCATTTTTATCCTCATATAATGTGAAATATACCTACCAGTGAAAAGGGCACTTCAAGTACTACTTGAAAAATGTTTTAATGCAAAGAGAATAACACCTGTGTGTTAACAATAATACATAGTGTACATCATTATGTAGCCTCCGTGATACTGAACTGTTCCATAATACGGCCAACATCCATTCACACGTGAAACTTCCCTGCCGTCTCACAGCGTTTTCAAAATCTAGATGCCATCGAGTCCCATGCATGACGATTGATTTGTATGCCTGGTAATCCTCTGTAAAATCCACACCTCATTCCTGTGAAAAATGAGTCTTTTGTTTTGTGGAGTCTCCTAGGAGTGAAGCTTGGGGGAGTCTTACTCATCGCCATTATTTACCAGGATCCTCTGTCTCCTGCCTTTCCTGTTATTTGGTAGTTAGATCTGGACTCTCCTGTGTAGCCCCTCTTGATATTTCCCCAAAACATCCCAGAGGCAGTGTCATGTGGCCCTCGGAGCAGCTTCGTTGTGGCTTTTCCTGCTGTGCCTGGTGCTCCCCCGTGTGCCATAACCCCTGTGTCATTTCCAGCTTAACATGGAGTTGCTTTGGTTCACGGGGCCCCTCTTCACTTGGGGGACAAAAGGCTCTTCTGATGAGCACTTTCTCCCACCTTTCAGTTTGTATCAGGGTGTTCTGGTTCATATGGAATTGTTTCCTTTTTGTCTGTGTTTACTCAATTTCAATTTAGTGAATTTATTCCCTAACACTCAAAGGTGCTTTTAAAGGTTTCTAAAAGTGGAATTGGAAAATAAAACTTGTGCGTATCTGTCATGTACAACATGCTTCGTAACGTGTATTCATTGTGTAAGGGCTAAACCAAACTAATGAGCCAATGCCCTTCTCGCCCCTCACCCCGCGGCGGGCTGAGGACAGCACCCACCTGCCCTGGCACCCATCTTACCTCTCCCAGGAGCTCACTGATCACTTCAGGGGAGAAAAGTGTCCAGGGCACGAGTGGAGGCCAAAGCCTGGGAAAACGCGAGCTGAGATGTGGAAAAGGCTCAGGGTGACGTAGACAATGTGCGGTCGGTCACCAGCCCATCCAGATAGAAACGTCTATCTGGGCAGAGAGCGGCTGCAGGCCCACACTGCCTCTTTTGCCCTCGCCAACGTGAGATGAGTGTGCAGGAAACGCAGCCCTATAGGCCCCTCATGCTGCCTGTCCCACCAGCAGCATGCCCTGCTTCCTTAACCTTGCGCTGCGGGTGAGACTTTCCAGTTCTAGTTCTGTTTTTTTCTGCTGCAATTTTCTCTTTTTCCAACAGCTGATTGTCAAGTACGTTTTTGGACTGAAGTTTAAGCATCCTTCCTACGTCTTTATACATGTTTGTCATCATCTATCTGTAAGAAGTGTGTGCATTTTCATTCTGTGTAGCTGTATATCGGCAGGCTGCACTTTCTGATGAATGACAGTAACTTTGGCTTGAAGCTCTGTGAAGGCTTCAACATCATGTCCATGGGGATGGCCATGTTGGTGCATCTTTTTTCCTTCCATTCTTCCTTCCTTCCTTGTTTCTTGCTTGTTTTCTTTTTCTTTCTTTCTCTTTCTTTCTTTCTTTTTTCTTTCTTTCCTTTTCCTCTCTTCCTCTCCCTCCCTTCCTCTCTCTCTCTCTTTCTGTTCATCTTTCTCTCTCTTTGTCATCTTTTCTCTTCAATTAGAACACTTACAATCTACTACAATGTTTGGGATCAGAATTTTTACATTAGTGAAATGGAGTCTTTTTCCTATAGAATTACTATGGACCAAGATGTGATCACATTTGATGCACTTAAATGCATATTCATTATCATCATTGACATCCTAATGTTAGCTCTGTGACTCAAACTCCTTCCACAACTCGGGGCCAGTCATGAAGCAGGTGCTTAGTAAATGTGTCCTGACTTAGTTTCAGCGACTTTAGTGAGGTGTACTGACATTCTACTTTATATTTTTTCTTACAAAATTATATTACTGTACATGTTCTTTCACCAGATGTTTATAGCTATCATCACTGCTTAGAATCACTGAGTTTGAAAGCAGAAAAATTAAAGCTCTCTCTCTTCTATTGGATCTTTCTACTTTGCTGCGAAACAAGTGACCACAACTAGCCTTGTACATGTCCATGGATCCTCAGTCCTGCTGTTCACTCTGTGCTAGTCTGTGCAGTCACCTTCCTTGCTTGCAGAACCTTGTAGATCTTAGCTCTCTTCTTTCACTGGTACATCATGTCCTCCCCAGAGTCCTACCATACCTTTAGGAGTGGTTGTCAGTATACCAGATAATGCCTCTCTGCTTCCTAGTCTCAATGTATTTTTCTCAATATAGCTGTGCATTTGGGGAAGGAACAAATATGTGGGCTTTGGCCGCATCACAGAGCAGTGTTTTTTTCCCATTCTACAATTTTATAACTAATGTTTGTTTTTGTTTTTATTTTTCAGTGTGCCAAGCATCAAACCTAAGTCTTGCACCTGCTAGGCAAGCCCTCTACCACTGAGCTTCACCCCTGTCCCATGCCTTCTCCAATTTTCTGATAGTAACATGAGGTTCAAAGCTCACTGTCCTGTGTCAATGTGAAAAGAGCTCAACAAAAGATTGTTATCATATTGTGAAGCATGTGCTTTCCAAGATACATAAAAACATTTTTACCTATTGTTACTTGGTGTCTTATTCCATTAGCACTACTGTAACAAAATACCAGATACTTATTAATAACAGCAATTTATTCACTACATTTCTAGAGTCAGATGTCCAAAGTCAAAAGAAGGAATACTGAGGGTCAGGTAAAGGATTGGTCTCTGCTTCAACATGTTATCTGGTACACTGTCTTCTAAAGGAACAAAATGCTTTGTCCTCAGATGGTCAACTGTAGACAGTAAAAACAGGATGAATGTTGTCCTCTTTTATAAGGGTTTCAGTCTTATTTTTTTCCTTCTCTTGTACCAATGATTGAACTCAGGACCTTGAACTTGCAAGGCAGGTACAGCACCACTGAGCTAAATCTATTGGCCCTTAACCTCATTCTTTTAGGAAGAGCCTTTGTAACAGTCACCTCTTAAATTTTCCATTCCTTGATTCTATTGCATTAGAGATTAAGCTTCAAAATAGATTTTAAGGGGAACAAACATTCAAACACTAGCTCTTTTGGAGACAGGTTGTCACAAGAGGTATTGGATTCAACTAGAATTAGTCTCTTGAATTTATCCCATTACTTTGAAGGAACAAGGTAATAGTTGCACAGGGATTCTTAGTATATATGAAAAGGTAGCTTTTCCAGCATGTTTACCTATAGCTCTTCACTTTCCACCCTTTAGCTTTCAAATTAAGACTAATTTCTGGGTGAACTACTGCAGCACTTGTCTATGAGGTAATTAAGTTCACCTACAAACTTTATTATAGGACTTCTGAGTGCTGGTCCACCTAGAAAATGCAAAAGGCTAAGTGACCAATAACCCAGGTTTTGAAGTCCTTTCTATAATTTGTGTTAATTGCATGTGAGCTAGTCTGAAAACAACAGAGTAGTTTATTGTAGTCTAGGGTCTAATTTTATAGGTTTGCTATCATCTAACCCTGGAAACACTGTATGAGTAAATCCCCAGGCTGTACTGTGGAAAGTGCAGGTAATGTGAACTGCCTCAGAGCGAAGACGCATTGCTTTCCCTTTAAACATCAAACTTGGGCTATTATTTCCCCTTTACATCTATCAGTACAATTTAGGTGTACATTATGAAATCTCTGGTGATTCGTACTTATACATGATATGGCTTCATTCTTGTTTTTACCTTATCTCCCCATTTATAAAAACTTTTTTTCCCATTTTTTCTTATATTTTTTTCTTCTTTTCTTTCCCTCTATCACCCCTACTTCCTACTTCTCCTAGCCTGAACTTTTACTTTCTATTTTGGGCTACTTTTAAGTAAGCTATTCTTATGGTTGACTATCAAGCTTTATGAATTGACAAGATTTCTGTCCCACAATTTACTGTAGAAATGGCAAGTATTTTTTTTGAAAATGATGAAGTTGCTGAAGTGACTTATAATTCTAGTCTTGGTGGCTCTTTGTAGCCAATTTTTTTTTCCAGCTGACTGTTTTCCACTTCTCCTTTAAGGTTAAAAAGCAGAGCATCTTCTGCTCTCTAACGGAGATATCACCAAATATTAGTCATGCCAATATTTTCAGGACACGACCAATGCAACTGATGTGGTAGATTGATTTATTCCAATCAATCCCACTTCTTTGCATAAATTACCTTATGTGAACACCACTTCAAAGGTTTTCCCAGAGGCATTTTACTGAGTTTATATCCTAGGCTCCTCGAATGACCAAGAAAGGCCCCCGCATATCTGTGGAGCATTAGTCAGGTCCCTCTACACATTTCACCTCTCAATTCTTCCTATCCATTGTGAGTAGGGGTGCATATGCTCTTCATGTCACGGTGAACAAACCGTCACTCAAGGCAAGAAGAATGAAGGGATATTTGGTATCTAAAGACTTTGGAACAGCACAGACCTGATAAAGTAGTGGCAGCTCCAGGCTGACAGTATCAAGGGTCCAAGTCTCCAGACATAAGAGTTTTCCCCCCTACTTCTAATGTCTGTAGCCGGGTGTAGTGGCTCATGCCTGTAATTCCAGCACTCAGGAGGCAGAGGCAGGAGGTCTGCTGTGAGTTCGAGGCTCACCTGGGCTACATAGTGAGCTCAGGGCCAGCCTGAACTAGAGACCCTGTCTCAAAAAAACAAAAACAAAAACAAAAACCAACCAAACAAAAAACAATAAAGTCTGTAGAACACAGTCCTCAAGTTATAAATCAACCTCTTGGTTTTATTTTGTTGCTGAATTTATTTAAAATGCAACTGTATAATTCCATCTTATACTCGAAAATCACATTATCCTTTTTCTATTCCAGTTTACTATAAATCAAGATAATTTACAAATGATGTCATCTAGGCTTTGGCTCAAGTGTTAACACTTTCTGAGGGTGAAGTTCTGTTGACAAGGGTATTAACGACTACTTCCGAAGGCACATTTGCTTTGATTGGGCTAGCAGACCCTCTCCATGTCATATTCTTAGAGCAAATCTATTACCTCAGCCTCCCCACTGAGGATCTGTGGATCAAGGAGTGCTCAGGGGGAGGGACTGGAGAGTAGGACAGTGACACCCGGAACATGGTTGGGGAAAGACAAGTGACCTGTGTTCACAGAAAAGCAAGCCAACCGTTCTCCAGGCACCTGCAGATGAATGTGATTACAAGTTTCATTAGGACAAAAGTTTTCTTGGAAATTCTCTCCACACAATCAGAGTTCAGTATGCAAACAAGTTGCGGCCCCACCCTTCCACTGTGGAAATCATCAGCAGGAGTTAGAGGCTCATAGCGGCCCCCCCCCGTAAAAGGGACAATCAAAAGACATCGGGATATCAAATTAATAAGTGATCTTAAGTCTATTTGCTAAGTTTAGCTAAAACTTCATGCATTTCATGAGTTCCTGCCTTGTCACTATTTATTTCTCCCTTTGGTTGCTGGTTTCTGGGTAATTAACTCACATCTTACTTCTCATTTATTCAATAGCTTTCCTTTTTACTTGGATTTTTGAGTGGGATCAGGTGTGCTTGTCTGAGGTTTAATCATTACACTGCGGTCAAACTGTTCTTCTCGGTCGGCTGAACAGAGTACATGGAAATTTTCTTTTTAAAAATTGTACTTTTGGACTTCACCACTGGCTGAGAACTAAGGAGGTCAGACCTACGGATGGCAGCGAGGGGTCAATCCACGACCGGCGTTGGGTCGGGGGGTGGAGGAGTCGGAAGTGGTTGGGGTTTGGGGGAGGAGATCCGCTCACACACAAGAGGAGAGTGTCGAGCCGCCATATCTGGTGCCGCCGCCGCAGTTGCGAATGCAGCATCCGCACCTAGCTGCTTCCGCCGTGGCGCTAAGGTTCGTGCAGCTGCCCGTTGGCCTGTAGTTCTCTCTGCCCTAACCCCGCCCGCCCAGCCTGCTTTTCTGGCCTGTCTATCTGGCTCTTCTGTCACATTCCAGGTCCTCAGACCATGGATCCGGGCAGCAGCAGCAGCGATTCGGCGCCCGACTGCTGGGACCAGGTGGACATGGAAACCCCGGGTTCAGGTTCGAGCGGGGATGGAACCCCCTCAGCGCCGGCCGAGGCCCCGAGCGAGCGTCTCAGCTCGGCCTTCAGCCATCAGCTCAACGTCAACGCCAAACCCTTCGTGCCTAACGTTCACGCCGCGGAGTTCGTGCCGTCCTTCCTGCGGGGCTCGGTGCAGCCGCCCAACCCCCTGGCCGGCTCGGCCAGCAGCGATGAAACCTGCACCGGCGCGGGAGACTTGCAAGGTAAAAGGCTGGGACGGGGGGCACCTGTGGAACCTTGCAAAGATGAAGCGTTAGTGTCGTGTGGAGGTTCTAATTCAGCCGTTACCATGGAACTTTCAGAACCTGTTGTAGAAAATGGAGAGGTGGAAGTGGCCCTAGAAGAATCGTGGGAGCATAGGAAAGAAGTAAGTGAAGCAGAACCTGGGGGCTGTTCGTTGGGAGATTCGGGGCCCCCGGAAGAAAGTGGCCAGGAAATGATGGAGGAGAAAGAGGAAATAAGAAAATCAAAATCTGTGGTCGTACCATCAGGTGCTCCTAAGAAAGAACACGTAAATGTGGTATTCATTGGGCATGTAGATGCCGGCAAGTCAACCATTGGAGGACAGATAATGTTTTTGACCGGAATGGTTGACAAAAGGACACTTGAGAAATATGAAAGAGAAGCTAAGGAAAAAAACAGAGAAACTTGGTATTTGTCCTGGGCCTTAGATACCAATCAGGAAGAACGAGACAAGGGTAAAACAGTAGAAGTGGGTCGTGCCTATTTTGAAACCGAAAAGAAACATTTCACAATTTTAGATGCCCCTGGCCACAAGAGCTTTGTCCCAAATATGATTGGTGGTGCTTCTCAAGCTGATTTGGCTGTGCTGGTAATCTCTGCCAGGAAAGGAGAGTTTGAGACTGGTTTTGAAAAAGGTGGACAGACAAGGGAACACGCGATGTTGGCCAAAACAGCAGGGGTAAAACATTTAATAGTGCTTATCAATAAGATGGATGATCCCACGGTAAATTGGAGCAGCGAGAGATATGAAGAGTGTAAAGAAAAACTAGTGCCATTTTTGAAAAAAGTCGGCTTCAGTCCAAAAAAGGACATTCACTTTATGCCCTGCTCGGGACTGACTGGAGCCAATATTAAAGAGCAGTCAGATTTCTGCCCTTGGTACACTGGATTACCATTTATTCCATACTTGGATAATTTGCCAAACTTCAACCGATCAATTGATGGACCCATTAGGCTGCCAGTGGTGGATAAGTACAAAGATATGGGCACTGTTGTCCTGGGGAAGCTGGAATCAGGGTCCATTTTTAAAGGCCAGCAGCTTGTGATGATGCCCAACAAGCACAATGTAGAAGTTCTTGGAATCCTTTCTGATGACACCGAGACTGATGTTGTAGCCCCAGGTGAAAACCTCAAAATCAGACTGAAGGGAATTGAAGAAGAAGAGATTCTTCCAGGCTTCATACTTTGTGACCCTAGTAATCTTTGCCATTTCGGACGCACATTCGATGTCCAGATAGTGATCATTGAGCACAAATCGATCATCTGCCCAGGTTATAATGCGGTGCTGCACATTCACACTTGTATCGAGGAAGTGGAGATCACAGCCTTAATCTCCTTGGTAGACAAAAAATCAGGCGAGAAAAGTAAGACACGGCCCCGCTTTGTGAAACAAGATCAAGTGTGTATTGCTCGGCTAAGGACCGCAGGAACTATCTGCCTGGAGACATTTAAAGATTTTCCTCAGATGGGCCGTTTTACTTTAAGAGATGAGGGTAAGACCATTGCAATTGGAAAAGTTCTGAAACTGGTCCCGGAGAAAGACTAAACAATCTTAATGCCTGTGCACCATACTGTGAAGATAATTGACTGCAAAAGTTCACCACCTTCTCTTAGTTACCACCCATTGACAGACTTCTCCATTTTTTGCAAAGAGAAATTTCACAGCAAAAATCTGTTTTGTCAGCTTTCTCATGTTGAGATCTCGGTTGTCACTGTTGAATTTAGCCTCAAGTTTCTCGCCCCTCTACCACTCTGCCTCCTTGGACAGACCAGTAATAGCTTTGTTCGTGATGTGGATGTAATTGACTATCATAATGAAAAGTTAATCCATTCTTAATTTTTCATTTTCCTTTAGGATATTAGACAAACTTTGTTCCACGCAGAGCAATCAGAGTGTGTCAGTGTGTATACATGTTAAAAAGGCAACTAACATGAGAATAAAACGCTCCATTCGAAACTCCTTTTGTTATTTTAAATGCTTTTGAATTATGTTTAAAGTTTGTATGTAATACTGTTCAACTAGCCGTTATACTTTTATCAAATAATTGAATGCGTTCATCCTTCAGGCTCTTAAAACCTGTCTTCTACTCTGTTTTAAATAAGAAATTTACAAAAAACAAAAATTTGCACTAAAGGAAAGGTCTTAATTCAGAAAATACAGTTTTAGGGCCCTTTCTAGTGAACGTTGTTTTGCATGGCCCAGTCTAGTGAGTAAAGGTGCTCTTCTGCTTCCCCCCATGTTACTTGAAAATGAAAGGCCTAGGCCGTCTTACTTGTATTCCATCGGGTTCCACGGTGGGCATGGCCAAATTACATATATAACTGAGGCATCATATGTTGACTATACTATTATCTGTATACCATCATCTTAATATATGTAACCATGAAAGTGGGGGGGGCACAACGCAATAATGGGTATGACTATGAAGGACATAAATGTTTGCAATTGGGCTGTATGTAATATAATGAAAACTAAGGGTTAATGAGGGTCTTAACCTGGAAAATGAGCCCATTCCACCCACTAGGGCTTGGGGTTAATGGGAAAGATGCCAGGTCATTTTTTGTAACTAGATTGCAACCTACTTCTGAGGTCACAGGCCTTGGACATTCTGTGAGCAATTTCCTGAAAACACCAACTGCAGATTCTGACGTGGCTGCGTTTATTCCAGAAGAGAGACCTTATAACCTGCAAAAGTATCAACAGCTGAATTTCTTGGTAAGTGAGTGGTGGCCCAGTACAGACACCTGCCTGTGGTGCATAAAGCTAGTTTCTCAGGTGCAACACCACATCTGTAGTAAAAAAATGCAAAACAAAAAAATTATTTTTTTTGCAAATCTCGTACAGGTAGGCTGGTGGAATTTGTGGGTGTGGAGACTGCTGCCACCACATGCTGGGCCTGTGCTCACTCAAGTGTTCCTATCTCCATGGTCCCCTTCTCTGTGCACTCAGATACCTGCAGGGTATCTGACCTATCAGAGACAGCTAATTGGTGTTCTCAGGCCATCCACAGCTTGGCTCTGTGATGAATCATCCATTGCAGACCATCAGGGCATCCCCTCAGGAATAAAGATTTTAGTTGGTCATAAAATAAGCTAACTTAATCCGCAGGGATGAGCCTTATTCTGTCATTGATCCAATCCTTTAACCATGAGTGTTAGTGGTAACAGTTACAGTTTTATCATGAATTCTACCTCTTAAGTTCATTGTGCTAAGTTTTGTACAAAATACAGACCAATCTAGTGCCTGATTAAAGTTTTGCCCTGGCAGCTGCTTTTTAAAAAATTGTTTTGATGCTGCATCAGTGTCTTGTTCTGTAATTTTAGTAATTTACTAGTGGTATTGTGTACATCCTCCACAATAGCCCACCACAAGCCACTTCAGTACTCCTTGTCCTTATCCAATATGAGTCGTTTCCTGTCACTGTGTATATACATAAAACCTTCAGCGAATAGGACATAAATCTTGTTGGAGAAGGCTTTCGGAACCAATTCTTTCTACTTCAGTGAGAAACAGATTATCTAGGTGTTGAAGACACCAGATTGGCTGTGTAATACAGTATATATAAACACGTGGTAACATTTCTAACTTCTTGGATACTTTGCTTTATAGTTAGGATTTGGCGGTTGTTCAATACTCTAAATTAGGGTCATTCACAGACACGGTACTGGTTTCCTAGGGAATCTGACTTCTTTTAAAGCCATTCAGGGCAGTGTCCTGAGGTTTCTGACTGTTGCTAGTTCAAATAAACTTCATTATCTTCAGAGCTTCATCTCAAATTCCTTAGCAGCCAAGATAACAGAATCTCCACAACTCTAGTTGTAAGCTATGTGATAGAAACTCCCTACCTCGGGCCTTTTCAGTACATGTGTACTCACTGACTTTTAGAAACTTTTCTCCCAAGGTTCCGCCTTTATTTTTTCAGCCATTGTGGGACAAATCTGAGGAGATGGATAGAAAAGGTCAGTTGAATTTGCACTTAAGCAAAGACTTAGGAGAGAAAGGAAACGTTTGGGTTGGGTAGAAGTTAGAGACTATACTGCCTATTTAATCTTCTTTTTCTGCTACCCAAGAAAAATTGCCAGTGCTTTTTACTATCCATTAAGGTCATTATTCTTGTTCTCAAAAGACAAATAACCTACCAGAATAGACGCACTTTTTATAAATATTGTGATTCAGGCTCATGACACTGTAAGAACCTGCGCTTTGAGAAAGTTTTTATCTAAACATTCGGTAGTAAAAATAATAGGTAGGGCCGGGGATTTAGCTCAGTGGTTCCGGTGCCTGTCTTGCAAGTGCAAAGGCCCGGGTTCAATTCCCCAGTAACCACATACAATACTGGATGTAGAGACTCAAGCCTAGCAGCAATCAGCACCATATACCACAGTGCCCGGTGTGGTGGCTCAGGCCTGTAATCCCAGCACTCAGGAGGCAGAGGCAGGAGGATTACTGTGATGTGAGTTGGAGGCTGAGCTCAGGGCCAGCCTGAACTACAAAGCGAGACCCTGTCTCAAAAAAAAAAATAAATAAATAAAGTTAAAAACTGGACTGTAAAGTAACAGGGAGATGATTAATTACTGTTGTCCATTAAAAAATAATCCAACAGCTATAAAATTCTGGTCAAAACCTGAGTATTTGAACATGCTCACATTGACCAGCTGTCTCATTTCATGAGGCTATTGACACTCTCAGTTTTTTTTTTAATTTTTCAGTTAAAATATCTGCTCTTGGTTGGCCATTGAATGGAAGAATGTGGTCCATGGTTTCTCCCCAGGGATGCCACTCATCGCTTCAAAGGGAGTGAGAAAATGAGACTTGTCTTAGAATTGAAGAGAGGCTTTTTCATAGCATCCAGTGTGTTTGTTAGTGTTCTACAATGAGTGTGTTAAAGGCACAAAACCCCTACTGCATGAGTATACCATGTAATAGGGGAAAATTTTTACTTACTTAGATTTTGTAGGGTAGTCTATGGAATTTTGAATATCGTCTCCCTATACTGTTCTTTCCCACACCCGACTATGGCAGATTGTCTTAAAGGAAATTTTTCCAAATTCTAAGATTTTCTTTTCCCACATTTACTCTTAAAGTTGTATATTTTCTTTTCATAAGTCAGTGTTGATAAAAAGTTTCAAGCACTAAAAAGGGTGGTTTCAGCAAAGACTCTTATTTTCTATTCAGATAAGTTTTGCAGATTTTTCTCAGCCTTCTAATGAAGATATTTCTCTTTTTGTTGCTTCTTTTCTTCAGAAGTCCAAGCAGGAACTATGGAAACATAGCATCAGTTTTACCATAATATGACAGAAAGATTTATTCACAGTCAGGCTTTACTACACAACGTATCACTGCATTTCTCACCTGATGTGATCTATATCCAATATATATCTGCTTATAGCTCTTCTATCATGTTTGAGACACTGAGCCAAAGAGGCTCAGATGATTTTTCTTCCCGAGACCACCTTTAGTTGCTCAATTGCAGTCTAACAATGATCTTTTGTCACACCAATAAATTCGTGGGACACACTTTTGCCTGGCAAGTGACCAAGAAATACCCCCAGAGGCTTCTGTATGTTTAGCTGGCAGTCCCTGGATTAAATGTTAGTGTTTGCTCTGTAACCTTGAATTTGTTTTCACACTTTACTCGATGCTTTCATGGCATAATTTTTAATATTACCTCTTTTAGTAGTATATAAGTGGAAGCTGAAATAAACCTTACTATATTTTTTTAATCCAAAGGCTTAGGTCCTGAGTGATGCTAACAACAGAACACTTATCCCTATTCTGTTTCCTCAGCACATGCTCAACCAAAGAAGAGCTATTCTCTGAAAGGGAAAATGATTCATAAGAGAGGAATACAGAGGGTTGAAAGTCAAGAGATACATTTAAGGAGGCTCTTACCTTAAAGGATAGTGAAGAGGTGGCCTCACAAGATCTTGGCAGTGAATAAAATACTGTAATGACCCAAAGATAACAGAACTCAAGAGCTGTTCGCCTCCATGGACGGCACACCATTCAAGGCTGGTGGGGAGGGTCTGAAGGCCTGAGAAAGATAATACTGATTTTCTAACAGAACCTGAACTGTACCTCAGATTGTACTTCTCTGTACCTCAGCGAACAAATTCATACTGTAAGACAAAGTAATAAAAGCTGCTGCCAGCGGGGGTAGCATTCTAATCAGCTCTGAGGATACTGAGATCCCCAAGTTTCCAGTTAGTATTAGAGCCCACACTATCTTCAAGTGTCTGACTTAGTCAGACACAAGATGACACATAGGATCAGAATATACAGACTGATACCTATTCGAGGGATAGATTATGCTCTAGACCACTCTGGGGTCTCCAACTCTGCCAACAGCTCTCACCATCAGAGTAGTAGCCAGGATCAAAATATGTTCCACCCTGGAATGCTATCATATTACTCGATATTACTGTAACCTTAAGTATTCCAAATCCTGAGGTAGAAAAGTCACAAGTACAAGGCCAGTCTGGACAATTTAACCAGAACTTGTCTCAATTGAAAAAAAAAAAAAAAACCAATGGAATGGGGCTGTAGCTCAGCAGGAAAGCCCTGGTTTCAGTCTCGAGTATAAAATAAAACTAGGAAGGTAAAGCTCCCCTGGGTTTGATCCCCAGCAACAAGAAAATAGTTCTTGTAGCAAGGATTGCATAGCACTGTGCTGAGAAAACAAAGGTTTGAGTCTCCCTTCCTTACTGATGTTTTCCTTGCTGATCTTGGTAATCTACAAAAGTGGTTATGACCCACAAAAGAAAAAATAATGGCCTGTGGAACACGTGTCATAACCGTGGGCAAAGCACCTGACCCTTCTTCTAGGAGCCTCTTGTCCCTCTGGCACAATATGGAAAAATGACGGTAGTTTGGTTTGTAGGACTGTTACAAGGACTGAACTAAATTCAGCACAGGAGAACCTGGGAATAGTGTGTTGCTCCGTCCTTGTGCATTTATTCCCTCCAGTCTATATTCAGTTCTTACATTGTACTTTTTTTTTTTTTTTTTTAAGTTTTTTGAGACAAGGTCTCACTTTGTAGTTCAGGCTGGCCCGGAGCTCAGCCTCAAACTCATAGCAGTCGTCCTGCCTCTGCCTCCCAAGTGCTGGGATTATAGGTGTGAGCCACCACGTCTGGCACTGTGGTATGTGGTTCTGATTGCTGATGGGCGTGAGTCACCATGCCTGCCATTGTTGTATGTGGTTACCCTGGGTCCTTGTGCTTGTGAGGCAGGTGGCGGGACCACAGAGCTAAATCCCCAGCCCTTACCCAGTACTTTTGATCTTAGAGGCACTGCTTTTCCTTTCTCAATAGATATTTTGATTACTGACCCAAAAATCCTGCTTAGCAATGTCCAGTGGTAATAAAAATAGTTTTGCTCAGTGAAACAATAGGCCCATCTCCCAGGGAGGACTCAGGAATTCTCCAGCTCAGTCATGGCTATCTTACACTCTTTGGTCAGATGATGGTTTTTCAAACCTTCTCTAGAGTTAAGGGCTAAATACATGTTACCTAGTTTTGACTACTTTTATATATAGGCAGTGGGTTAAGGGTTCTGTGGAAGAGGTTCTTAAAAGTAGAAATGTGAGAGATGATATCTAGAATGTGGAGAGGTGCTAGAGTTGCTGCAGCTATGTCATAACAAGCATGGGACCTATGGTCAATTTGCTGAAAATAGTTGAGCAGGAATATGAAAGCCGTGGTGTCCTTAAGGCCTTTCTGAGCAACTGAACTTGTGCAGGGGTGCTTCCAGACTACTGATCAGGAGTGTTGAGGAAAAGTAAGGTATTGTTTGTTCATATAATTGACTCCAAACTTTAGCTGCATAGTCAATTCATTTGAAGGTAGCTTTCAGAAATACTAATGTCCTAGCCCCATATCCAGAAATTCTGGCTTTATTAGTCTGTATTTTGACTTTGAACATTTTGAAACAGTCTGAGTCAGGTATGGTGGCTAATGCTTTAATCCCAGCACTTGGTAATTTGAGGCAGGAAGATCATGAGTTAGAGGCCAGCCTACTACATAGTAAGTTGGATGCTAGTCTGGACTGTATAGTGAGGCTGTCTCAAAAAACAGAGGGCTGAGGATTTAGCTCAGTGGTTCCGGCATCTGTCTCGCAAGTGCAAGGTCTTGAGTTCGATCTTGGGGACCACATATCACAATGCCAGGTGTGGTGGCCAATGCCTATAATCCTAGCACTGGAGAGACAGAGGCAGGAGGACAGCCTGGAGTTTGAGGCTAGCCTGGGCTACATAATGAGTTCAGGGCCAGTCTGAACTACAAAGCAATACCCTGTCTCAAACAAACCCTTCTGTTACAGTGTCAGATACATGGCAAGATATTATAAGAAATCCATGCAGTTCCCACACAGCTTCATTTGCTAAGAACACTTGGTCCACCTTATTTATTTAAACACTCACTAACTTCTCTAGCCAAAGGTTATTTTGAAGCTAATTCCAAGCATTGTATTGTCTGCATTGGTGGTATAGTGGTGAGCATAGCTGCCTTCCAAACTTTGTATCACTTAGTAGAAAATTATGTCAGTATGTATCTGTAAAAGATATAGACAATTTAAAATATAAGCACAATAATGTTATCAAATGTAAAAAATAGAGTAATTCTTAAGTGTTTTTTTCTCTTGTTTTTTGAGAAAGGCATCGCACTCTATTGCCCAAGCTGGTTGCCCAAGTAGTTGGGACAATGCAGGAATTCTCCTAAATATTTTCACATATTCATTTTTACTTCAATTTTCCAGCTGCTTATACATATTTAATTCTTGTAACTTCATTTTTCAACTCAGGATCTAATTTATTCTCATGCATAGAATTTGTTGTTATGCCTAAATCTCTTTCAGTCTATAGATGTCCCTTCTCTGTTTTGTTTTTGATAATTTATTTGTTGAAGGATCTCCATCTTTTGTTATCTATGGTCCAGATTTTTCTCTGGCATTGCTCCTTTATAGTGGTTTAATATGTTTCCCTCTCTCCTCCCTTTTCTATAAATCAGTTGTTACAATTTGAGGCTTTTTTCCATTCAGGTTAGTTTCTATTTTTATTTGCAGCAAGAGTAGTGACCAAGTAGTGCTATAATCCTATCCGGACACATGTAACATCTAATTGTCTTCTTATTAGGTTAGTCACTCATGATTATAGCCTAGATCCCAGATTTTATTGCAGATTTTAGAACGAACACTTCTTTGTGTATTAGCTGGAATGATTCTCCAAAGAGATTACGGTAGGTAGCTCATATACAAATAGAAAGATAATTATTTGATTATTCTTTTATCTGTTAGTTTTCTGATAATAAATTTATTCCCTGGCACTTTTAAAGGTGACAACAAAGTGTATTTTAGAATCATTATAAACAGAATATTTAAATGCAATACATTTAAATCTATTTATTCTTATAGATTGTCAAATTAAGCATTTATAGATTGTCATCTTAAGAATTTCGGCTCTTTAAATTGACTCTTAAATCCTTTCAGCATGATCTTGTAGTCTTTGATAGCTTCTTGTTTTCTAATACAAACCTTATTCAAGGCTCACCACATACATTTCCTGAAATAAACTAATGCATAGTGTAATCTTGATTTTTCTAATGGAAAATGCTTTCTGGAGAGTAAAATTGTGGTGTTTTGCTTCTTGCTACTGGTTTTATCATGGTTTTTAGTGCCTTTTAGAGGGGGGGACTGAAATATACCATGAGTTCATAGTGATAATTCCCACTCAAGTTCAAGTTTCCAGGATATGTACTTTATGTCATTGATCTTACTTCAATATATCCTTTTCCTGAAGCTACAGTTCTTCACTCCAAGTGACACCAACAAAATAACGCATTCCGCACCTTACACCCAACAATGTTTAACAAATGTACCAACACTGTCATTAAAAATAGTAATTCCAAACAGTAATTAAAAATCTCATGTGGTTCCTTTGATCCTTAGGTCATATCCTATTAGGAACATGCAGAACAAATTAATTGAAACCTTTTCTCTCATAATGCCCAAAACTGAATGGACAATAAAATCGATGACATTCTTTTTTATTTTCAGTAATATGAATTATTTTTATCTTAATTAGCTTCATAAATATATGGAAAGTTTACACATTACCAAAGTAAAATCTACCAAATAACGTTTTTGGTAAAGTCCCCTTGTTAGCATGTCCCTCCCACTCTGTACTTTCTCTCTCTCATAAGTAAAATTTTTAGTTCGTTAATTATGATTTGTTCGCGTATATGCATTCACTCATGTTTGATAAATGATAATGTATTATATGGTTTTTCTCCGCTTGGTTCTTTTCACTTATCAATGTATCCTAGAGCATGTTTCAAATAAATACATAGAAATATTCATGATTCCTTCATACACCTGTATAATATTAAATTATTTTTAAAAAATCTTAATAATTCCAGTTTTTGCTGTAGCACATTTTGCTGTAATAAGCAACATTTTCATATTTCATCATTGTTTCTTTGATTTTGAGATGAGATTTATGAACCGAAAACTATTTGCTAGATACTGCCTAACTCCTCTCTGTAAGAATTGTAATATTCTGTAGGCGATTTGTCTTGTTAAAAGCTTCCCAGATGATTCTGTGATTCTCCAAGTCCTGAGAACCACTAGTTTATGGCACTGCTAGGTTAGTGTTGTCACCACCTAATGTTAAGTCTATAAAAGCTAATGCAAAATTCATAATTGGAACCTTCCTGCTAGATCCAATACTAATCAGGGACTGTACTACCTTCACTTCTACACCCACAGTGGCTAGCACGTGGGCTTAGAACAAAGCAAGTGCTTATCAAATATATGTTGAGTATTGAATGAGGTACTAAAGTATAGTGGCATCATAGCTGATTAATTTCTTCTAAAATTATATTATTGTTCCTACTCTTATACTACATATTTTATTCTCTGAAGACACAAATTATTATTCAGACATTAATGTAACAAGCATTTATTTAGAGTGCATTATGTGGTGGCAGTGTGCCAAACAGTGTGGCTAGAACAGAAAATAAAGGCAAAAACTTACACTACTGTGGGGTTTACATTCTATTGCAGAGAGAGTTGGTAAAGAATATACTAATGGAATTTTAGCAGAATACTAATAAGCATTTAGTAGAACTGTGGTTAGAGCTTTCAGTACCCTTTAAGTAGAAACCTGAATTACTGTAAATAAAGGATGGTTTGTTGTGAAACATATCTTGGAATTTTTATTGAATATATGAGTTGTTCTCGTAGCCAAGAGAATCTTTTGTTTCTGGATATGTAATAGTCAGTAGATCAGGTCACCCCTCCCTACTCCTGTCTGCTGAACCCCACCCTTTTCCACCTGTCTAACGTGCTCCATAGAAGTTCAACTGAAGCAAACTGAATCCTTAAATCTTGAATGGTGGCTAGGCTGATATACCTTGTCCAGTGATGGAAACTACTTTCTTATGGGCACAGAAGACAGAGTCCCCCTGGGCCTGGGATTTAACTCAGTGGTTCTGGCATGTGCCTTGCAAGTATAAGGCCCAGATTCGATCCCTGGTAACCACATACAGTAATGCCAGGAGTAGAGGAGACTCACGCTCACCAGCAATCAGTACTACATACCATAGTGGTGGGCATGGTGGCTCACACCTGTAATCTCAGCACCTGGGAGGCAAAGGCAGGAGAACTGCTGTGAGTTCCAGGCTCGCCTGGGCTACATAGTGAGCTCAGGGTCAGCCTGAACTACAGAGACCCTGTCTCAGAAAAAAAAAAAAGCCCCTTCCCTCTAGTTTTCTATTAATTTGTCAGATATAAATTCATTTTTAACTTCCATTTGTTACCTGTGTAATAGGTGAGTTTTTCTTGCTTTCTTTGCTCTTTGTCTCTGTCTCTGTCTCTGTCTCTTTGTCTGTCTCTCTGTCTCTCATTTATGTTTCAAAGTTTATAACTTTTGCCACTGTGTTTGTCCTTCTCCATGTACAGGTAAAATAGAGTCACTAATGACCCATAATCCACTACAGTTTAAGTGGACATTGGTTGCCTGTCTAATGTTGCTCTTTGCCGTACTTTCTCCTCCAGACTGACCTGCTCCTTCTCATATTTGGGCTCTCCATCCCCAGCCTAATAGTAAGTTAGTCTCCTGACAAATTCACCCAGCTTTCTCGCATTGACCTTGCAGCTTAACAGTCTTTTACACATTGACATTAACTCCTTTCTTAATTTCTTCTGAGAATATAGTAGAGATAGTAATAAGGGTTTTTTCAACCCAGCCAGTGAGCCACACATATTCCAGAGCAGTTGGAGAGCACATAATCCCCAGTAGGTAGGGCCTATAGTACTGTTCATCAGGAAGTAACCACATGAAGACAGACTCCTACACCCTCAGCACCCATAAAGAATTATGGGGATATATGTCTCTTAGGGGAAATGAGGCAGGAAATTAAGATGTGGCTATGACTTGTCAATCGTAGAGATCCAGGACATGTGTAGAAAAATAGTTTTAAGCCCTGCACCTGGAATCAATCAGGAAGTGCTAGTTTTAGTTACTCTTGCAAGAACTCAAACATGTTTTTGATGGGATGGCCTCAACGTGATGTCATCCTGAGGAGTGACAGATGTAAAAGGCTGCTATTAAGCTCTTGGCCACTGCTCTCACAGTGACCTGCTCCCACCTTGTAAAATATACCCCTTTTCCTCCCTTTAATTCGCCTACATTTGCTCTGCTGAGTATGTTTCTTTTCTTACCTTAAATAAATGCAAAAAAAATCTTATAACATTTTCGTGTTTATCCAACCTTTTTGTCCACTTTTGTTTAGTGTTTATAAAGGCTGAAAGCTTTTTGATTCCAAATCAAAGTAAAACAATTTCATGAGCAGACATTGTAGGAAATCAGGGAAGCATATGTAGAAAGATGCTAATAGGACAGTACAGCTGTCCAGTGCAACTGTCCGAGCTACATCATATGACAAAAGATCCAAGCAGAAGACCTGTTCTGCATAATCATAAGCTAGATCTTCTAGACATGTATCAAACTTTACAGTAGGAACACCCTAGGAATAGTCATAAAACTTTTCTATATCTCAAGCCCAAGAAAATAATCACCCTATTCAATAAAGTATAATACAGCCAATATTATTATAATTCACAATAAAAATCCCAATAGTAAATTTTTAAATTTTCTTAGACAAAATGAAATTAAACTCTAAGATTGTTTATTGCAACATTATTCACAGTACCCAAGATATGGACTCAAATTAGGTGTCCACTGACAGATGAAGTGATAAAATGTCACATAAACACCCACACAAAAATGGAATATTATTCAGTGGTTAGAAAAAAATGTCATTTGTAGCAACATAGAACTGGAGGACATTATGGTAACTGAAATAAATCAGGCACAGCAAAACAAGTACCATGTGCTCTTGCTCATATGTGAAGATAAAACTGTGATTTCAAATCAATAATAAATAAAATATTTGTTACCAGAACCTGGGAAGACTGTGGGAAGAGAAGAAAGAAAAGAGAATAGTTGATATTAATAAGAGTGTGGTTAGAAAAGGAGGATAACTTCTAATATTCTATAGTACAGTAAAGTAACTGGCTGGTAACAATTCAATGTTTCAAAATAACTAATAAGATTATGAATATTCCCAATACAATGAAATATGCCTCAAATATGTTAATTACCCCGATCCAATCATTAAACATTATGTACATGCAATTAAAAATCACAATGTGGAGTGGGGGATTTAGCTCAGTGTTTCCAGCACCTACCTTGCAAGTGCAAGGGCCTGGGTTCGATCCCTGATAACCACATACAACAATGCTAGGCTTGATGATTCACACAGACCAGCAATCAGCACTACATACCACAGTGCCAGGTGTGGTGGCTCATCCCTATAGTCCCAGCACTCTGGAGGCAGAGGCAGGAGGAATACTGAGTTCGAGGCTCAGTTCAGGACCAGCCTGAACTACAAAGCAGGACCCTGTCTTTAAAAAAAAAAAATCACTGGGCTGGGGATTTAGCTCAGTGGTTATGGTACCTTTCTCACAAGCTCAAGGGCTTGGGCTCGATCCCCGGTAACCACATACTATACTGAAGACTCATGCCCAGCAGCAACCAGTACCACATACCACAGTGCCGGGCGTGGTGGCTCACGCCTGTCATCCCAGCACTCGGGAGGCAGAGGCAGGAGGATTGCTGTGATGTGAGTTTGAAGCTGAGCTCAGGGCCAGCCTGAACTACAAAGTGAGACCCTGTCTCAAAAAGCCAAAAAAACAAAAGCAAAACCAAAAAAATCACTGTACCCATAAATATGAACAGTTACTATGACTCAATTATAAGTAAAATGAATACACACTTTAATTCTGAGTGAAAGAAAATGCAAACTGAAATTGCAGGATTAAAAAATACAATATTGGGGTGAAGAAAATGGAGGAGCAGTGAGTGCCAGCAACTCAGGTTCTGCAGGACAAAGTGTCTAGAGTCCGGAAAACCATAGCTGGGAGAGGACTCAGTGAGTGGAGGGTACATAGGGAGCACGAGGGAACTGAGAGAGGAGAAGGAAGTGGGATTAAGTGATAGCGAAGAAGGGCAGTGTGCCGCAGAGGGGAGACTGCACAGCACTGCTGGCAGTGCTGGGTATCCACCAGGGAGGAGCCAAACTAAAACTAACAACTTTTCTGTACACAAGGAACTGGAGATCTACACCAGGAGAATCTTGGGAAGTTGGAGAGATGAGGAAGCGTGAGAGACACTGCTTCTCAAGTGGCCCTCCAGGGTCAACAGTTGGTGCTTGACTGTGATACGAGTGCACGAAGACACAGTTGTGTGGAGCACAAGATTGTGGGGACGCCACTGTAGGGAAGGGCTGGTGTTTGAACCTGGGTCTCAGAAGAGCCTCTCAGCTGCTTTACACTACCAAGTTCCCCAATTCCTGTGTCAGAGCCCAGTTCCAGCCTGAATTACACAGGAGTGGAAGTTCACATCGGTGCGATGTTCCTACTGTAAGCAGATCTTTGCACCCAGCACCAATCTAGGAGCAGGTGCCATCTTAGATTTCCAGCACCAGCAAAGGTACACCCTGGCCTAAGCTGTGCTCCTTAACCAGGGCTGGAGAAAGGAGTCACGTGTCCAAAACAATAGAAAACTATCTTCCACTCTTCTTTATTTGATTGCATTACTTTACATTTCTAATTTTTATTTTACTTTTTAAAACTTTTTGCTTTTTTCTTTCTTCTGGACATTTCCCCCACAATTTTATTCTATTTTTTAAAAAATTCAATTATTTATTGACACATTATGAATACACATCATCATCACATTCAACATTGAGAGTTTGTACCAGAATATGACATGACTTGATTCTCATTTTTTCCCCTTCCCCCACCCAACCTGCAACCCCCACCCCCTGTATACATAAGCTTTGTTTCCTTTTTTAAAAAATTACTATCACATCGTTTTTCCCCTCATTATTTACCCCTACACCCTCTTATTTTTTTTTCTTTTATGAGCATGTCAGTGTATGTGCAGTTCACTTACTCTAGCTATCCTTTTAATTTTTCTCAATATAGTTTATGGAGGGTAAGGGAATTTTGCCTTATCCACTAATATTCCTCCTACTTTTACCCATAGCACTTCACCTGATCTCTTTCTCCTGTTTCATCCATGCTGTTTTACTTTTTCACCTCTCCACCTTTTCAACTGTCTCTTTTCAACTTTTTCTCTAATACTCTATCAGTGATAGAGTCTTCTGCCATCTCCATTACCCACTAAGAGTTCTGCATGCATTCTCCCCTGTTATATTAACAACACACCTCTAACATCAATAAGGTCCCTGGCCCCATTTCTATTTCTCTTTCTCATACCACAGAGCAGATAATTAAAAAAAAAAAAAAACCTTTTGAAAATTTTTCTCTTCTCCTCCCCCTCTGGCATTAGCTGGTCCCCACGCCACTCTGTACTTTAGATAAGCGATTCTATATTACTGTTGAATGTTGCTGCCAGTAGGGAAAACACAACCATCGCATGTAGCACACATTAACTGTGATTCAAGATGGCTTATTACAGTGCTTCCACTCTAGCTGTGGCTTTCTAGTTCAAAGGGAGCCCAAAACAAGGTTTTGTGGTGTGCTATTTTTAACTAATCCTAATAAACACCACTGTGATGGATTAGCATGATATTGTTGTTAGTTGAACTAATTGCTTAGGAATAATTGACTCGGTGGACAATTTGGTGCCAGTGTACCAGTCAGCCACATCCACTGTCACACCCAGGAAGAGGGACAGTGAGAGTTCCTAACCCAAGATTTTGGAATGGATCAGACTCTGCTACCATTATTGCCACCTGGACGAGGGGTTCTGACTCTGAATCAGAGGAGTTAGTGGAGCGTGAACACTTAAACTCTGGTAAAGAAGCTACTCAGGAAGCATATGTATCATGTCTTATTGGAATATCTAATCTCTGTTCCCACTGGACATTTTATTGGTTTTTTTCTATATGTTTCTTGATTTATTTGGAGTTATGTTATGGTTTCATGTGTTTATTAGCTTGTCACTATTGTATATTTGTTCTTTCACTGGCTCTGATTTAATTGGTTTATGGGTTCTCTCCCTAGTTTCAGTTGATTTTTTTTTTTTTAGACAGGGTCTTGCTTTGTAGTTCAGGCTGGCCCTGAGTTCAGACTCAACTCACAGCAATCTTCTGGCCTCTGCCTCCCGAATTCTGGGATTATAAGTGTGAGCCACCACACCCAACACTGTGGTATGTGGTTCTGATTGCTTTTGAGTGTGAATCCCAAAGCCCACATTGTGGTATATGGTTACCTGGGATGGAACCCGAGCCCTCGTGCTTACAAGACAGGCCCCAGAACCACTGAACTAAATCCCTGGTCCTCAGTTGAATTTCTTAACCTCATCCCTCAGACAATATTATTAACATATTTCTTTATTCTTTTTTCTAACATATAAATCCCTCCCCAACACTCACTCCTTTCTTTACTAGTATAATTCATTTATCCTCCACATCCAAGGCCTTTGTCTCTTCCATATCTTACCCAGCTTATTGTCCTACCTATAAGCAAGTGACATAACCACATAGCTTTCCTCAGTCATAAAGTGAATCACTTTTCTCACATATCTCACCCTTACCCACACAAAATTTCCTTAGAAAACTCTCTTCTGAACCTTCAACTTAATAGCAGTCCAATAAAATAAGAAAGAAACCTTTTCTTCTCATCTACCACTATTCTTCCCTTCAAATGTTTCCCTTAATGTCTAACACTACTCAGTCAACCACTTCTCCATCCACTCTCATCTACCTCACTGCAGAGCAACTACAGATAATAGACTGTCATAGTGTGCACAGAGAATAGACAAAGAGGTGAAGAGTAATTGCAAGGAGTCTCATATGGAAGTGTTGTAAGATTGAATTTGTGGGTGCTGTTATAAATAGAAGCATTTCATTCAACAAAGCATAGGGCAGATTTGAAATCACTTGAACAAAAGGAGAAGACACTAACAGTAGACATACAAATTAAGAATGATGCACAGGGACTTAACATTCAACCAAAAATCTTGTTAGAATTCACAAACTCTCCTCCTCACTTCTCTAGTTCCCAACATGTAGTAACCTCCCCAAAATAGAGAAGAAAAATAGGAAGCCATACATAATTTTTAAAAGATGTATTTTCCACCCATAAATAGAAGGAGATAGATATACAGATAGGAGAACAGGGAAATAAGAAAATAGAAGATATTCAACTCTCTCCCCAAGGCAAGTGAGGAGCCACAAATAGGGCAGAAAATAAATGCAGGTAGCAGCAATCTATGAAAAGTTCTTAGAAGAAATAAAGAAAACAGCTGAATTCAAAGAGAAAATGAACCAAAATTTGGCAGTAATTACATTCAGTATGCTCACAACGAATTTTGGGGAAATAAACAAAACAAACTAAAGGAAAAAATTTTCCAAATTTGAATGATGGATGCAACAAAGATATGGAATCTTCTAAAAGATGTCAGATGGAAATACCCGAAATAAAAAACAGTACAAGGCTGAGGATTTAGCTCAAGTGGTGCTGTGCCTACATTGGAAGCACAAGGGCCTGAGTTTGATCCTTGGTACTGCAAAAAAAAAATGTACAGAATTCATGCACTTCAAAAATGACCAATGCGAAGGCAGAGTGTCTAACTGCGAGGACAAAATAGTGAATTATAACAAAAAGCTCAAAGAAAGCAAAAAGAAAAAAAAAAGAGAACAAGAGAAGACTGTCCAGTGACTACTAGGTAACAACAAGAAGACCAATGTAAGGCCAGTTGGAATTACACAAAAACTAGAAGATAACAGATGGATGCTTACAGAAATTATGAAAGAAACTTTTCCAAATACAAGAAAAGAATTTAAAATGCATATGAAACTCATAGAATATTAAACAATTATGGTGAAAGGTAAAGTTCACTAGTCATACTCTTATTAAATTTATAGATATTCAGTGAAAAACTAGAATTTTAGAAGCAGCTAGAGAAAAACCAAAATATCACATACCAAGTAAAACCAGTTGGTCACAGCAAGACTTCTCAGCACAAATGTTGAAGGCCAGAGGAGCTTAGAGTGAAGTATTTCAATCCCCAGGAGCAAATAACTTCCAACCCAGATTGACTTACCTAGCAGATATCTTCCAACTAGGTAGAGAAATAAGTTATTTCCATGAAAACCAGCTCAGAAAGTACGAGTACTAAACCAGTCTAGAGAAAATGCTCAAGAATATTCTCAACAGAAGCAACAAATCCAACACAGGTAAAAACACAGAGGAAACTAGTGAGTTCAATGAATATGTAGCAACAAAGAACATCAAGGAAAGAAATGCAGATGATACACAAACAGATAAAATAGTACTAGTAAATAACCAAGACATCTTAATGTTAGTAGCTTCAGCTCTCCAGTCAAAGACACAGACTGGAAAACTGGATGAAAGTACAGAATCCAACAACCTGTTGCACTTCAGAAACTTATCTAATCAGAAAGATATTCATAGACTACAAATTAAAGGCTAGAAAACAACATATCATGTTCCAGGACCCTGATAGCAAGCAGGGATAGCAGTTTTAATATCAGACATGGTAAACCTCAGGTCAAAACTGATTAGAAGAGACAAGATCACTTCACAGTAGTTAAGGGAACGATTCAAAAAGAATAGATAACACTGACAAATGTGCACCAAATTCAGGACCACCTATCTTCATCAAGCAAAAACATTGGACATTAAGAGATCAAATGAAGGGCCAGGGATTTAGCTCAGTGGTTCTGGCACCTGTCTTGCAAGTGGAAGGGCCTGGGTTCGATCCCCGGTAACCACATAACAATACTGGGTGTGGAGACTCACCTCAGCAGCAATCAGTACCACATACCACGGTGCTGGGCGTGGTGGCTCACGCCTGTAATCCCAGCACTTGGGAGGCAGACGCAGGAGGATGGCTGTGATGTGAGTTGGAGGCTGAGCTCAGGACCAACCTGAACTACAAAGTGAGACCCTATCTCCAAAAAAAAAGAGATCAAATAAATACTAACACCGTCCTAGTATGGGATTAAACACCTCACTGTAGTAAAGAGAGAGATCAACTAAAGAAAAACTAATGTACTTCAGAATTGAACTACATCCTTGAAAATATTGACTTAATGGAATAAGCACTGTATTCCACCTCTCTACAACTTAGTATACATTTTTTTAGTAGCACATTAACTTTTTTCAAATTAGACCACATATTCACAGAGACTCTTAAGCAAATATAAAAGAATTGAAATCACCCCATGCACTGTGCAATGACATAGAAATCAATGACAGAAAATATTTTAGCAAAGGCAAAACCTACTGGAAAATTAACAACATTGTAGTAAACAAGCAATAGACTACAGGAGAAATCAAAGAAGAAATTTTAAAAATCTTAGAAATTAATAATAATGAGTGTACACCTGAATAAAACATTTGGGACACTGAAATCATTCCTTTTTTTTTTTTTTGGTTTTTGAGATAGGGTCTTGCTTTGTGTTTCAGGCTGGCCCTGAGCTCAGCCTCCAACTCACATCACAGTAATCCTTCTGCCTCTGCCTCCCAAGTGCTGGGATGACAGGCGTGAGCCACCACTCCCAGCACTGTGGTATGTGATACTGATTGCTGCTGGGCGTGAGTCTCCACACCCAGTATGGTATGTAGTTAGTGGGGATCGAACCTGGGTCCTTGCACTTGCAAGACAGGCGTCAGAACCACTGAGCTAACTCCCCAGCCCCTGAAATCATTCCTAAAAGGAAAACCCATATAAATCATCAGGAAAACAGTTATAACAAATAAATAACCTTATAATAACATTAATATATGTGAGAACACATGAGATACAAAAACATACCAGCCAAAAACTAAAAAGGAGGAGAAAGAGGACATAGAGCAAAAATCAATGAAGTTGAGACAAAAAAACTACCAAACACACACAATATACACACGCTCACATACACTAAATCACAGAACTAGTTCTTTGAAAGAATAAAAAAAGATAAATCTTTAGACAAGTTCACCAAAAGAAACATATTCCAACAAATTAGCAAATTTTGAAGAAATAAACAGAGTTCTAGACAAACTACCAAAATTAGCCCAAGAAAACATAATGCTTAACAACTCAATAACAAGCGATTAAATTAATTCCCTCATAAAGAATATGCCAGCCCAAAACTCAGAACCTAATGAGTTCACTACTGAACGCTACAAAATTCTTTTTCTTTTTTCTTTTTTTTTAGGTTTTTTGAGACAGGGTCTCGCTTTTTGTGGTTCAGGCTGGCCCTGAGCTCAGCCTCAAACTCACATCACAATCCTCCTGCCTCTGCCTCCCGAGTGCTGGGATTACAGGCGTGAGCCACCACGCCCGGCACTGTGGTATGTGGTACTGGTTGCTGCTGGGCGTGAGTCTCCATGCCCAGTATGGTATGTGGTTACCGGGGAATCGAACCCAGGTCCTTGTGCTTGCAAGACAGGCGCCGGAACCACTGAGCTAACTCCCCTGCCCTACAAAATTCTTAAGGATATGATAGCAGCAATGTTCCTCAAGCTCTGCAACAAATTGAAGGGGATAGAGTGCTCCTAGTTTTTTATGGAAGGCAATATGGCCAAGATCCCAAAACAAGATAAAAAACAACTAAAAAAACTCCAAAACTATAGGTCAATCCTGTTAATGAACAAAGATGCAAAATCTTCAATGAGATATTAGCAAATGGAATTCCCCACATTATCAAAAGTTGATACCCATGATCAAGTACGGTTTATCCCAGAGATACAGGGATGGTTCAAAATATGTCAATAAGTGTAATATATCACATAAACAGGAGCAAGATCATACCGTAGATGCAGAAAAAGCTTTTGACAAAATCCGACACCCCCTCATGATAAAAACTCTGAAGAAGGGCTGGGAATTTAGCTCAGTGGTTCCATCTCCTGCCTTGCAAACTCAAGGTCCTGGGTTCAATATACTATGTAACCACCTACAACAATACTGGGTGTGGTGGCTCACACCTGTAATCCCAGCACTCAGGAAGCAGAGGCAGAAGGATTGCTGGGTTTGAGATTGAGTTCAGCCTGAACTACAAAGCAAGACCCTGTCTAAAAAAAAAAAAAAAAATCCTAAAAAACCCCAAAACTCTGAAGAAAACAATTATGAAATTGCCTGCCAGGGCCAGCCGGGCAGAGCAGTGGGATGACTGACCTGAGGGGCTAGGATGAGAAATAAATAAAGACAGGACAGTAAGATTTGGAAGGGCTCATCAGTCAATACCAAATGAGCATCACATTTATTTAGCAGCTTTCTTTTATACATTTCTTAAGTACCACCTATGAGCTGACCAGCTTTGTTCACGTGTACAGAAAAGAAAAAAAAGTTAGTGAAAGAACTGGTGGGCGGGGTGTGCTGACAAGGTTCTCAATTTAATCTGGCGTAGGTGTGTAGAGGTTCTTAGTTTAATCTGGCATAAGGGTGTGTAAAAGTTCTTAGTTTAATCTGGCAAAGACAGTAATTATCCTTGAGAAAGGTAGACAATTTTGGGCTCTGATCCAGAAATCAGGCCGACTTTTTCTCTCCTGCATGGGCAGCCATGGCACTGTAGGAAACCGCTCCCAACAATCTCCATACTTGAAGGAGTATTATTACTTGATAAAGGCTATTTATAGGAGATAAACAGCTAGCATCATACTAAGTGGGGAAGAATTAAAAGCATCACCCCTAAACTCAAAAACAAGATAAGGAGGCAGCTATCTTCCTGCTATCATCTTTTCTATTCAACATAGGACTTGAAATATTAGCCAGAGCAATTTAGTATGATAAAAACATAAAAGGAATCCATTTGGGAAAAGAACTCAAGTTACCATTATCTGCAAATAACATGATACTCTACATAGAGGACTCAAAGAACTCCACTGAAAAACTTTTAGAATTAATAACCAACTTCAACAAATGAGCAGGAAACAAGATCAACACATAAGTCTTTAGCCTTTGTGTATACTACCAGTAAATGGAAAGAGAAGGGAATTATGGAAACAATACAATTCACAGTAACTTCCACACAAATCAAATATCTAGTAATTAATATACCCTAAGAAGTAAAAGACCTCTGCAAAGAAAATGACATTACTATGAAGAAGGAGATTGAAGAGCACATCAGAAAATGAAAAGCTGTCTGCTGCTCTGGAATAGGCAGAAGAACAGATAAAAAGATATTAATAGACTATAAGTTAAAGGCTATAAAACAATATGTCATCCTCCAGGACCCTATTAGCAAGCAGGAATAGCAGTCATATCATCAAAGTGGCCAAAATTCCAAAGCTGTTACATGAATTCAATCCAGTCCTATTCAAAACAACAGCATACTTTATAGATCTAGTGAAAATAATCCTAAAATTCATGTGGAGCTAGAAGAGAAACAGAATAGCAAAAGCAATTTTGAGCAATAAGATTAAAGCAGGTGGCATAGCCGTACCTGACTTCAAGCTACACCACAAAGCAGTGGTGATATAAACAGCATCATAGTAGAAGAACAACAGACATGTGGATGAGTGGAACAGAACTGAGGATATAGAAACCTCCCCAGACATATTCAACTATTTGAATTTTGACAAAGAGGCCGAAAACATATGTTTAAGTAAACATAGACTATTCAAGAAGTGGTGCTGGGAAAACTGATTATCTGTTTGCAAAGTAATGAAACTGGAAACTTAGCTCTCACCATATACTAAATTAAAATAAAAATGAATCCAAGATCTAGACATTATACCAGAGATATTTATCCATCTGGAAGGTAAAATAGCTAAAACACTTGAAGACAAAAATGTTGGGAAAGATTTTCTGTGCCAAAATTGCTGAAGAAATAGCAGTAATAATGAACAGATGGGATTATATTGAGCTAAAAACTTTCTGCATGGCAAAGAAGCACTCAGTAGAGTGAAGAAACAACCTGAAGAATAGAAAATGCAAATTAAAACAGTACTAAGATTCCATCTTACTCTAGAAAGGATAGGAATTATTAGAAAATAAAACAATAACTAATGCTGGCATAGCTGTGGTGAAGAGGAGCCCTCCTGAATTGTTGGTGTGAATGCAAGTCAGTGTGGAGATTTCTCAAGGAACTGAAATTAGAAATTCCGTATGAACTGGCTCTCTTCATGCTAGATAGCTTCCCCAAAGAGTCATCATACTACAGCAATACACACACACTCATATTTATGGCAGTACAATTTGTAATAGCCAAATCATGGAAGCATCCTGCATACCCATCAACAAGTGATTGGATAAAGAAAACATTGTATCTGTATAAAGTAAAATACTACTCAGCTATAAGGCTATAAATAGTAACAAATTTGAGACATTTGTAGGAAAGTGAATGAACTGGGAAAGTATAATCTTGAGTGAAATAATCCAGATACAGAAGCTTAAATACCATATGGTATCTAAATGAGGCAAACCACAAAAATTGCAAATTATAAAGGATAAATAGAAAGGAAAGGGGATTATGATAGATATTTAGGAATAGTAAGAAAATATTCAAAGGGGAAAGGGGTTTAAGGATAAGCAAAGAACAGAAAGAAAAAAATTTACCATAAAAGAAAAAGGAAAAGAGAATTTGTGTACATAGGGGTGGGGTTGGAGGGGGGCAGGGGAATGGGAAAAAATGAGAACTAAGTCATGTCATGTACTGGTACAATTTCCCAATATTGAATGTGATTATAATGTGTATATAAAATGTATCAATAAAATCATTTTTTTAAAAAAAGCGAGAAGATAGATTTCTTGCATTAGGGAAGTGGTCCAAAGAAACGCGGGCGAGGGGTGAGGAGGAAGTGAAGGGGAAATATAAAGAATAAATATATTCTATGTACAAGAACCCAATAACCCCAATTAATGTAAACACTATATCCTGGAACATGAGCTAGAACAAATAGTATTGATAAATATGAAAAAGTGGATGGGAACTCAACCTCGAACTCAGCAATACTTCCTGCCTATGCCTCTTGAGTGCTGGGATTACAGGAGTGAGTTACCATGCCCAGTGTCTTAAATATTCTTATCATAAAATTTTAAAATAAAATTATTTATTTAAAATGTCTACTCCCAAAGTTGGTTAATGAATAACAAAGTAAACCAAAGACAAGGAAGCAATGATAAAGACGAAGGAAATATTAAAGAGAGAAGAAATGAGCCTTGAATAGTGACCCATGCCTGTAATTGCAGCACTGTAGGAGGCTGAGGCTAGAGGACCACAAATTTGAGTCTAGCCTGGGAAACATAGTGACTTACAGTGACCCTTTCTCAAAAAAGTAAAATAAAATTAAAAGGAATTTTATGCAGATCGGTGTAAAGGCAAAGGATTAAATTCTCAGTATGCAAGCTCCTAGAAAGGGAGCCAGGAGAGGAGTCTTTAAACTGAACAAGGAACCACTCACTAGTTAATGACATGAAGAGACAAGGAGAAAACATAGATACAAGGAATAGGAAAACAGAGGAAAATTAAACACAGAAGACTTCATTGCACAATAAATTGAAAACCTAGATGACAAGTACACACTTAGAAAAATAATTTGTCAAAATTAACTCTTATAGAGATGGGAAGATCCAATTTGTATTGAAGAAATACAGAGATTTATTAAAGAACTTCTAAAATTCATCAGGCCTTTATATTTTCACAAAAAAGTATCAAAAATTAAGCACAACTAGTTATAATCCTACATAAGTTGATTACCAATGTTACTTAAAATATTCTAAAGTATAGAAAATAAATACAACTCAAATTGTTTTTATGAAACAAATATAACATTGATACCAAACCCTAATAAAGTATAATAAAGTTAAGGATCAATTTATATTATGAATATTGATGCAAATTTCCTAAATTAAGTGTCAGTAAGCAGAACAAACTTAAAAATAATACAGCATGGGCCGGGGTTTTAGCTCAGTGGTTCCGGCGCCTGTATTGCAAGCACAAGGGCCTGGGTTCGATCCCCGGTAACCACATACAATACTGGGCATGGAGACTCACGCCCAGCAGCAACCAGTAACACATTCCAGTGCCAGGCGTGGTGGCTCATGCCTTTAATCCCAGCACTCGGGAGGCAGAGGCAGGAGGATTGCTGTGATGTGAGTTTGAGGCTGAGCTCAGGGCCAGCCTGAACTACAAAGGGAGACCCTGTCTAAAAAAAAAAAAAAAAAAAAAAAAAAAAGAAAAATAGCATGAACAAAGTGGTATTTATTTCTGGCAGTGGATGATTATGGAATCTATTAATAAAATGAAATTATATCTATATTGAAAACTATTCTATATTTGCACCTGTATGTTCTATTTATCTAACTTATGAATGTGACCTCAATGTGCATCTAGTTAGCTATAAATGTCTCTAATTTGTCATTTTCTATGGCTGAGTAATACTTCATTTTATTGTATATAATTTTTAAAAGATTGTTTAATTTTTAATGTTGATTGTGATCATGATGTATGTATAAAATGTACCAATAAATCAATTAATTAGAAAATTGCTTTTATTGGTACATTTTATACATACAATATGATCACATTTGATATTCAGAATTTGTACCTGTACTTGACAAATGAAGATTATAATGTATAATAGATATTGTAAAATAAGAAGTAAAGGTACAAAAAGTTAATGGAAGTGGGGGAGAGGAAGGAAGGGAAAGAAAAAATATGAAAAAAGCAGAAAAAAGGGCAACGAAGTTATTGTAAATGGAGGGGTAGAGGAATAGGGAAAAAGAAGAACCAAAAAATATGTATGGTACAAATCTCTGAAGATGAATATAGTCATAGTGTATACCCAAAATGTGCCAATAAACTTAAAGAAAAAAATTTCAAAAATTCAGAATGAATCTGCCACATCTCTAGTCAGAATACCTAAATCTTCATTCAGTATTCTAAGTTTTTCCTGCCTTCATTGCTCTATAGTATTTAATAAAGATGTATTTAAACACACACACACACACACACACACACACACACACACACACAAAAAAAAATCTACGTTGAATTATGATTTCTCACCTAACTGGTCATCTGTTCTGTTTTTCCTTTTGTGGTTGATGTGCTGTTATAAATTCATTATTTTGTTCATTATATATTGAATAATAAACTAGCATTAATCAAGCTACCTATGAAGAACAAAAACTAGAGCTTGGTGGATAGAAAGTGTTCAAATAAGCACTACCTATCTCTGTATTATTCATTCCAGTTATGAATAATATATGACCTGGGTGCTCCTGCACCAATTTGGGAAGCAGTTGGTGTGCTCTATCCAGTACAGTCCACATGTGCACACACCTGCTAACAGTAATAAAAATTCCAGAAAGTCACTTTTTAATTATGAAGCAAAATAACATACAGGGTACTGAGTATTTTTTCCAAAAGCATTTTGTTATCCCTGTTTTTTCATTCTGAATTGACAATGGAGAGTCTGCTGGCAGCTGAAGAAAAGCTGCCTTTGCTGGGTAGTCTGAATGAGACTGGGTCAAAAGCATGAGTTACCATGGCAACGACATGATCAGGATGCATCATCTCCCCTAGCAACAACATTGAGTGGGCCTAGTGTCTTGAGTAGAAGTGTTCTGTCAGCATCAGACCTATTTGAATCCACATCTAAAGCTACACCCTGGGGTGCTGGTTAGAAGGATATATGGACAACACAAAAACCACAACCACTGAAATTACATGTCATTTAAGCAGCTTCATCATTTTAAACCACCAGAACTCACCATTACACCAGTAAAATGTAGGACAGTGACTTAGCAGCACTGAAATAACTAATAGCCAAACATGAGAGTATCTCACACAGAAAACAGACCAATAGCAAGGTAAAAAGCATGTCCCTTCTCAGGCAATCTCCATTGCCTACAGTGTCCATACCGGGTTTGTTCAGTGCTTCCATTGCCAAGTGATGATGGGATTTTGGAAAACAATTGGCATTATAAACATGTTGCTATAAAACTAATTCATATAATTTAATATAGAAAATATGAACAACTCCTTAAATAGGATTAGTCTCCCAGCTAATGCCTACCAGTACCAAAAGCCGCTATACTGAAGTTTGATGAAGCACTCTCAGGTTGTACAAAAATGCCTTATAGACAGGTCCTGGGGTAGCCCATTGAGAAAGTAGTCTAATCTGAACATTGCCCAGTGCAAAGAATATTCCTATCCATGGTGATTAATAATGAGGGTAAATAAATCCCTGCACACATCTTGATAAATCCTCAAGAAATACTGCTCTTCCTCCTTAGGGTAATAAGATAAATTCCAAGAATAATCTAACTCATCTAAATTTAATACAACGTATCTGACATGACAGTCCGTGTAAAAGAAATAATGACTGTGCATGTTTTACACATCCTAGAATGTGTACATTTCACAGTGTGCTGATAATCTTGTGTCAAGCACATTTAACCATGACAGAACAGAGCAAACTCTTAATCTATGAACTTTGGGGGAAAAACCATGGTAGTCAGCAAAAGTTATCAAGAAATAATCACAACCATGAGCCTAGTTGAAGTCACTTGCTCCCTGGGAAAGGAGAAAGATTTGATAGAGGAAAGTGACTCTTAATTCATTTGACTTCAAATTCAATGAAGCCAGAACACAAAAGACAGTCAACTGGTAATGTCAGCTTTAAACATCTGAAGAACAGGTATAGTAATACAATGGGCTGAGAAAAATATCCAACAGGATATCAGTACACTTCACTAAGTCATTCAGCACACATTTACTAAGCACCTGCTTCATGATTGATCCTGAGTTGTGGAAGGCATACTTACGAGTTTGAATCACAGAGCTAACATTAGGATGTCAGTGATGATGATGAACATGCATTTAATCACATCAAATGTGATCATATCTTGGCTCCACAGTAGTAGTTCTATAGGAAAAAGGGTCCGTTTCCATAATGTAAAAATTCTGGTCCAGAACATTGCAGTAGATTTTGTGTTCTAATTTAAGAAGAAAGATGACAAAGAGAGAGAAAGATAGACAGAAAAATAGAGAGAGACAGAGGGAGAGAGAAACAGGGAAGAAAGAAAAAAAGAATGAAAGAAAGAAAGAAAAGATAAAAAGAAGCAAGCTAGAAAAAAGTAAGGAAGGAAGATGCACCGACATGGCCATCCCCATGGATATGAGGTTGAAGAAGCCTTCACAGAGCTTTGAGCCAAAGTTACTGATATTCACCGGAAAGTACAGCCTGCCGATACACAGATCTGTTTTGTTTTGTTTTGTGACAGGGTCTCGTTTTGTAGTTCAGGATGGTCCTGAGATCACTATGTAGCCCGGGCGAGCCTCGAACTCAACAGCAATCCTCCTGCCTCTGCCTCCCGAGTGCTGAGATTACAGGCATGAGCCACCACACCTGACACTGTGGTGTGTAGTTACTGGGGATCGAACCTGGGCCCTTGTGCTTGCAAGACAGGCGTCAGAACCACTGAGCTAAATCTCCAATCCCAGATAAACAGACTGATCAGCTACACAGAATGAAAAAGCACACACTTCTTACAGATAGATGATGACAAACATGTATAAAGACGTAGGAAGGATGCTTAAACTTCAGTCCAAAAAAGTACTTGACAATCAGCTGTTGGAAAAAGAGAAAATTGCAGCAGAAAAAAACAGAACTAGAACTGGAAAGTCTCACCCGCAGCGCAAGGTTAAGGAAGCAGGACATGCTGCTGGTGGGACAGGCAGCATGAGGGGCCTATAGAGCTGCGTTTCCTGCACACTCATCTCACGTTGGCGAGGGCAAAAGAGGCAGTGCGGGCCTGCAGCCGCTCTCTGCCCAGATAGACGTTTCTATCTGGATGGGCTGGTGACCGACCGCACATTGTCTACGTCACCCTGAGCCTTTTCCACATCTCAGCTCGCGTTTTCCCAGGCTTTGGCCTCCACTCGTGCCCTGGACACTTTTCTCCCCTGAAGTGATCAGTGAGCTCCTGGGAGAGGTAAGATGGGTGCCAGGGCAGGTGGGTGCTGTCCTCAGCCCGCCGCGGGGTGAGGGGCGAGAAGGGCATTGGCTCATTAGTTTGGTTTAGCCCTTACACAATGAATACACGTTACGAAGCATGTTGTACATGACAGATACGCACAAGTTTTATTTTCCAATTCCACTTTTAGAAACCTTTAAAAGCACCTTTGAGTGTTAGGGAATAAATTCACTAAATTGAAATTGAGTAAACACAGACAAAAAGGAAACAATTCCATATGAACCAGAACACCCTGATACAAACTGAAAGGTGGGAGAAAGTGCTCATCAGAAGAGCCTTTTGTCCCCCAAGTGAAGAGGGGCCCCGTGAACCAAAGCAACTCCATGTTAAGCTGGAAATGACACAGGGGTTATGGCACACGGGGGAGCACCAGGCACAGCAGGAAAAGCCACAACGAAGCTGCTCCGAGGGCCACATGACACTGCCTCTGGGATGTTTTGGGGAAATATCAAGAGGGGCTACACAGGAGAGTCCAGATCTAACTACCAAATAACAGGAAAGGCAGGAGACAGAGGATCCTGGTAAATAATGGCGATGAGTAAGACTCCCCCAAGCTTCACTCCTAGGAGACTCCACAAAACAAAAGACTCATTTTTCACAGGAATGAGGTGTGGATTTTACAGAGGATTACCAGGCATACAAATCAATCGTCATGCATGGGACTCGATGGCATCTAGATTTTGAAAACGCTGTGAGACGGCAGGGAAGTTTCACGTGTGAATGGATGTTGGCCGTATTATGGAACAGTTCAGTATCACGGAGGCTACATAATGATGTACACTATGTATTATTGTTAACACACAGGTGTTATTCTCTTTGCATTAAAACATTTTTCAAGTAGTACTTGAAGTGCCCTTTTCACTGGTAGGTATATTTCACATTATATGAGGATAAAAATGACACGATGTCTGTGATTTGCTGAAGCTAACTTGGAAGGGTGGGAAGAAGGGCATAGATGAAGTAAGACTGAGCACAGTTATATACATAAGCTTTGTTTTCTTTTGTTACAGGGGTGTGGGGAGTTGTAGCGAGGGCAGAGTACTGGGAAAACATGAGAATCAAGACGTGTCATGCACTGGTATGCTCGATGTTGAATGTGATCATCATGCATATATGAAATGTACCAATAAAACCCAAGTTTTAAAAAACGTTGATCAAACTTTGACTGTTGCAGTGGGGCCTGAGAGTTGTGTGGGTTCTTCACAATATGACAGCTGGTCGCGTGTCTCTATGACAGTACTTATGATAGAAAATGCAAATCAATGTGCAAAGCCGCAACACTACAGACTAGTGAAGTCAAGATTTCCGGATAGGATGCCAGCCCAGTAGTATTTCTCAACTCTATCGGTTTTACTTTTGTTGTTGGTGTTGGTGTTGTTTGTTGTTGGTACCAGAGATCCGACTCATGACTTCTGCTTGGGAGGCAGGCGCCAGAACCGCTGAGCTAAGACCTCAGTGGTGTAAACTCTATTGTCAACTGACAGTAGAATGGTGTTTAGCAGAGCCGGGGTGAAGAGGACAGGAGGGTGACTGGAAACAGCTGATAAGTGGGTACTAAGTTAGAGGGGAGCAAAAGCCTCTGGTGTGTGATTTCAGGGGACAATCGAGAGACAATAGGAAGTAGTGATAATGTGCTGTCCATTTCAAAGCACTAAAAGAAAGGATTTTGAGATTTCGCCATAAAGAAGTGGCAATTGCTTGAGGAGACAGATACATTTAACCTGACTTAAATGTGGTGAAATATATGCATGTATTGACATCTTACCTGGCGCACAGC